>PVKH010036850.1:0-11552 GCA_004027955.1 Chaetophractus vellerosus | reverse complement strand
AAAAAAGTGCTCTCAAGGGGACTCAGGATGCTCACGATATCCCCGGCGGGGGTGACACGGGACAACACTCCAAAACCTTCCTTAGAAAGTCACCCAATCCAATGGTTCAATTCCAAGCTGAACCACAATGATCAAGACCCTTGCTTAGGTCAGAACCAGTATGGAGAGAGTAAGAGGTACCATTTCCTAGGCTTGTGTCACAGGCCATTAGTGTACCATATGAGGATATAACAGGACTGTGGACCTCAATCAACAACCAAAGAGCAATTATCGGAGGCAAAAATTCATCAGATCCCAAAGAACTCAAGCAAATCTTATTTAGAAACCAATCCACCCTCCAAGTCCCCCCCCCCCCCACACACACACACCCAGATTGTATTATCCACAATGAATGATTCTCAGGTTAATATCTTGTGACCAGACTATGCTGATCACAGCCTAAATATGACAGAAGCAAGGCAGGTGAAAAATTCAACTCCTGAAAGATTTTGCTAGAAACAAGGAGCAGGTGGAGAAAGACCTACTTGGAAAGATCTGGCACGATAATATACAGGAAAGAAAATGGGGTTAGGATAGGAGGTTCTGCCTCTAGTTCCTACTGGCAATTTGACCGTCCCTGAACCTTAGTTTCTTCATTTATAAAACAGGAGTTATATCTATAATAATATTTACCTCACAAGATTATTATAAAAATTAATTTAATAATATATATTACAAGCACTACATAATCTATAAAGTCAGCTGTATCAGTGATTTCTGACCACTCAGAAATATAAGAAGTTAAAAAAAAAAAACAAGATTACTGGGCCCCATACAAAACACACTTATTCAGAACTTTTGGAGGTGGAGGAACCTCTGAATCTACAGAGTACAAAATTCCTCATATGATTCTGATGATGATCAGCTGGGTTTGGTAACCAAAGAGCTATATAACTTTATTCCAACAGCCAAACCACAAAGACATGACAAGACAGGGCAGCATGGATTTTTTTAACCCAGACTCTAACAGAGCAGTGAACCAGTGAAGGACTCTAGAGTTGGCAGGGGACAGGGCAAATCTGGTCACATTTCACCTTTACCTAGTGGATAGGAGAGATGAAAGCACTCAGGTAAATCTGTCTGAGGCACCTGAAAGTAGCTCATGTCCACTTTTAAAAAAGTGGAAGCCTTAATTAATATCACATACAAGCAATGCTTGAACTGGAAGCCAAACTTCCTTTTTCCATAAATATGATGTGATCAATCTGCTCCTCAGCCTCTTAACTTCAAGGATGAAATCCTACTGCATGAACTCAAAAGTTCTTTCAATCACAGGGCTACTTAGCTAGCCAGAACATAGATACAGATACAGATACAGATAGATAGATAGATAATAGAGAGAGAGAGGGAGAGACAAATACTCACTCAGTTACTAGTTAAAAAAAGGAAGTTCTTCCTCCTATCATTTGAACATTACTGCCATCTTCAGCAAAGGAGGAGACCAAGAACCACTGGAGAACATGTCACCCTTACCCCCCATTTCACGAAGCTCTGTGAAGAGCCAGGCCCACCACGTACCTTAATGGACAATGCATAGAGATGGTTCAGCATAACATGATTGGGCTCAGGGAGCAAGGCTGGGTCACACTAAGGGAGGAAAAAACATAACTGTTAAATGACAGAATTATATCAAACAAGTTACTCTTCCTCAGGGCTCTTTGGTATTTCTCAATAACTCTAAATTTCCTTTTAAATAATACATCCATACCCACCCCAATTTCTATCAATAATATATTCTTATTATAGATAATTAGGAAAATTCTGAGTCCAAGGCAGATAGCATCTATTAATCTTCATTAAAAGAGTTAGAACAAAAATCTTGCCCAAAACACAAACAGAAGACTTCAGGAGGCAAAAAATCAACTAGATTGAACAGAAACGTAAATTGCATGCAAAAATGTACACTTCTTTTGTATATTCTCAAATGATAAGTACACCTTATACTCTGTTGAAACCGAAGCCCCAGATATTGGTTCTAGCAATCCAGAGTTCTGGCCCTTATTTTACTAGAACCAGGAGCCAACTTCAATTTTGATATTAGTACCTGAAGAAGGCACATCTCATCACTGGGAAAAGGAACCTGAAATGGTATTTAGGTGTATATACAGTTTATATTCTGAGCACACCTTTGCTCCCAACCTCTAGGATTACTGAACTGGTCCTTGTTACCCCCAGATGCCCCAGTAATACCAGCAGGATACTCACAGAAATATTAGTGTCCTTGTTAAGAATAACCTGGAGAAGGTGGGGAGGAAGGATAGGTGGAGACTTGAATCGCTCCTCCGATCGAAACACATACATTTCTTGGCCATAAGGCCCTGGTGGTGAGCTGGAAAGGTCTGCAAGGTATTTATCCAAATACGAGGGAACGTTGGAAAATTAGTAAAAATGCACCGAAAAGGCTCTCAATACATGGCAGCTAGTATTAAATATGAGTAGAAGTAATGGTTCATAAACTGTGACCTGTTGGGTCTACAAGGCAGCCTTAGGCAAAGTATGAATCATCCTATACACAAACCAAGAGGTTTCTAAACACAGCAACATGATACAGAGGATAGAGAAAGAGACGAGGGTTGTAAAAGCCTCAGGAGAGAGGTACTCCATTTATCAGTTGTTATGACAAATTACTTCATTATGGTCAGCTTCTTCATCCATAAAATGAAAATAATAATCTCTGCCCTATTTCACATATGAAGCTGGATGCCTTGTGAACTGTCAGACAATATGAAAAGGTTAAATTTCTTCTTTTGTCCACCCAAGCAGCAGGCAACAGGGTTAGAATTCTAAAAGTATGGATTACAATGATTGTGACAATGAGACAAAATGTATGTAGTAGCCACTAGGCAAATGCAAATCAAAACCACAGTAAGATACCACTTCTCCTCACTAGAATGGTCATTATCAGAAAGAGACACTAACAAGTGTTAACCAGGATGTGGAAAAATTGGAATCCTCATACAAGCTGGTGGGAATATAAAATGATGCAGCTGCTGTGGAAAACAGTTTAGCAGTTCCTCAAAAGGAAAGAGACCTAGAAATTCCACTCCTAGATATATACCCAAAAGAACTGAAAACACATGTTCACACAAAAACTTGTAAACAAATGTTCAGAGCAGCACTATTCATAAAGGCCAAAGAGTGGAAACAACCCAAATGTTCATCAACTAATGAATGGATGAACAAAATGTGCTATATCTATACAACAAAATCTTATTCAGCCATAAAAAGCAATGGAGTACGATATATGGTATAACACAGGCGAACCTTGAAAACTTTATGCTAAGTGAAAGAAGCCAGTCACAAAAGATCACATATTGTATGAATACATTTATATGAAATGTCCAGAATAGGCAAACCCAAAGAGACAGAAAATGGATTAGTAGTTGCCAGAGGTGGGGAAGGGGATAGGCAGGGAATGGAGAATGTCTGAAAACAGGTACAAGGTTTCTTTTGGGGGTGATGAAAATGTTCTGGAATTAGACAGTGGTGATGATTGTACAATCTTGTCAATATTCAACCACTGAATTGTATTGTTTAAAAGGGTGCATTTTATGGTATGTGAATTATAAATATATAAAAAGAAAAAACGTATACAAACAAGACAAGAAGGAAATATATAAAAATGAAGATAACTGTAGTATTATGGTATACTTTATGTTTTAAAATTTTTATGTTTTTATAAGTCTCCAATGAAACAGATTTTAATAACCAATAGACTATAAGAACCCAGATTTCAGTTAAATTTATAGGCAGCAAAAGAAAAAAATAATACTGTGATATTAAATAATATCTTAAAAATATATAAAACTTAAAAACAAAAAGACAAACAGCCCAATTAAAAATTGGGCAAAAGACTTGAATGTCTGAGACATTTCACCAAAGGAGATATACAAATGGCACATGAAAAGATGCTCAGCATCATTAGCCATTAAAGAAATGCAAATCAAAACCACAATGAGATATCACTGTACACCCAATAGGATAGCTATTACTAAAAACAATGGAAAATAACAAGTGTTGGGAGATTTCAGAGAAATAGCAACCCTTGTTCATACTTGGTGAGAATGTAAAATGGTGCAGCCTCTGTTCATACTTGGTGAGAATGTAAAATGGTGCAGCCTCTGTTCATACTTGGTGAGAATGTAAAATGGTGCAGCCTCTGTGGTAAAATAGTTTGGTGTTTCCTCACAAAGTTAAACTATGACACAGCAATTCCTAGGTCACAAGTAACCACATCATTTAATTCAGTATTTTTAAACCCTGTTTCATTCACTGCCCCACTAGTCAAGAAGAGACAGATAGAAGTCCAGCTTTACTTTCTGAGTTTATATAATAAAAACAATATTCTAAAAATTTTCCTAAATAGAAAATTATGATCTTTTGCTTATTCTTTTTGGAACTGCATAAGCTATCCTTCTGCTCAGCGATTCTCATATGACCCGCTTAAGGTATTATGTCTCCTCAGCTGAGAATCACTAAGTCTAATTTTACAAATAAGGAACTAAGAACCAAAAAGGCTGAGTGACTTGTCCATGACAGCAAAGCTAGTGAGCAGCAGAAACAGGCTTTAAACCCATAAAGGAAAAGTATACCTACAGGGAATTCAGAGCACAATCCTTTAGACAGTTTTCACTATAAAGAAACAATATGTTAACTCTAATTGTGGTTAGTAAATCACTCTTTTGGCATAAAATAATTACAAAATTTCAGTTAATACACACGCACAAAAATTGTTGCATATGTTTTTGAGTGCGTGTATGGGTTTTGTTTTTTACTCTTTTCTTCCCCAAGACTGCCGTAACTATAAATGCATAGTATTTAGGGCCTTATGAAATTGTAGATCTGCCAGCTGAGTTCCCACACTGGCAAAACTAAGCTGAGGCAACTGAGTAAGACATACCAGATGCATGTGTCCTCTACTAGGTCAATGAAAAACTTGAAATATTACTAGAAATAACTTTTCACACTATAGGCCATGGCCTATCAGTGGGTTATAAAAGAAAAAACAAATCAGAAAACAGAGTGCATCATAAGTAATAAGGGCAAACATTATAAAGTGAGACTTGTACTACAACTGTGTATGTGTGTGTGTGTGTGTGTGTGTGTGTGTGTATTGGTTTGCAATAAACACCTCACTATAGGTCCTGGCTAAAAAGTTTGAAATAAAATACACTAGGATCACGATGGATGGGTGAGCCCTCTGACCTCAGCCATGTTCCTGAGGGGATCTGAAGCAGGGCCTGGTATAGTTCCTCCAGTCATCCATCAGCCACTCCTTTTGTGGCCTATTTGGAGTGGGCGACTTTCGGTAAAATTTCCTCCAACAGCTGAGCCCATTGTTCTTGGGGCTGGTTATTGCTGGTTTGGGATTCTGACCCTTGGCTCTCAGCAAACCCTCTGGTCTGTATCAGGGATGGCTTGGCTTAGTGGGAAGAGCCCTGCATGTGGGACTAGAAAATTGTGGGATGAACCTGATCAGGTCAAGACTTCTCTCTGAGCATCAGATGGAGTCCAGCAGACTTGGGTTTGAGCCCACCATGTCGTGAAAATTTCTTAATATTTCCTAACCACTTCCTCATCTATAAGATGAGTAATAATTCCTAATTCTTAGGGTTGAGCTGAGAATGAAGTGAGATGATATATATAAAGGACTTAGCATGGAGTGAGCACTCCATGTGAGTAAAATGGGGTAATACCAAAAAACAAAACAAAACAAAAAACAACTCTAGGCTGAGATATTTTTTTGTCTCAGAAAAGGGGACTTAAATGTTTGCAAGAGAAATATAAATATAGGATTCAGAAGACTCTTGAGGAGAAAATAGGGGTGAAAACACTCTTGGGAAGGAACATGCATGACAACAGGCACAGCAAGAAAGAGCAAATACTACAAAATTACCTCGACAAGATGTCTCTGAGCTTTCCATAGAATCTAGCTTTAAAGCATCAAATACCTCAAAATCAGACTTCTTGACATGTATCAAATTGTTAATTGTGCCAAGCTGACTGGTAACCACAGGCTGAAACAATGAATAGAAAAAATTAGCAATCCCCTTTGCAAATCCATGTCTTCCATCCAACCCTCCTCTTTTGCTAAAAATAAAAAAATGATCATACTCGGCACCTCCATCTTTTATCAAGAGAGAAATCTTCCAGTGTAGGGGGGCTGCTGTCCATCAATCCTGACAACAATGGTGTTTGACATCAAATGGAATAATAGCTAAAACGAGACTAAGTCAATAGTTATCCTTGGAGGGCAGGCCTTACCTCTGATGGATCATGAACCCACTGTCCATCCACAAAGAACTTATACTGGTGCTCTCCCTCAGGGAGGTCCAGGATGGCAACAAAGTCATTATGGCTACAGAAGAAAACAGAGTCAAACAGGCAAGTTCCTGTTAGAAAACAATGTAAAAGCCATGTGACAATCATGATATAACATTGATTTCACACATTTCTAAGCTCCTGAGATAATGATATTCTCAGTGCTAAAACATCTCTGACCTACTATAAGGTTTAAAAAACAAAACAAAAGTGCTACAAATATAAAGTGGTCACAGAAAAGAGAGTCCCCAGAAGTTGGAGAAGAGACTCCAACTAGGTCTCTTTCATGAGAAAGGAAATCATGTCTATAATCCTGGGCCCAGTAGACTCTCCCAAGGTGCTTTCCCTCACCTCTTAATCAGTGGAATCTTGGTGCTCCAATTGTTGAAGGACCCAGAGATGAAGACCTCCTTGCCTCCTTCAGACCAGCGGATTACAGTGGGCTGGGCCTGCTGTGTTGGCTTTACAGAGTCCTCCAAATCCTGCTGCCATGATACAAATTCTTTGTCCCCCGGGAGCTGTGAAGAATTAGGCCATCCCCAGAATAAATTTGTGACCCAAGGATTCTTAAAAGTTCACTCTCCTCTCTAGTCAGAAAGGGATGCTAGGCTTTGGCTAAGGATCAGTAAGACCTGAAATTAGCAACTAAATTAGGTTTGAAACAAACTACAGAAAAAGAACTCATCTAGGAACAAAAACGGTCAAATGCCTTATGCTCAGGCACTGCCCAAATCATAGCCTAAGTTCTGAGTCGGCATATATCACTCGACCCTTCAGAGCCTTACAAGGTCTTTTATTTAAAAATAAATAAAGCTTATTACTAACTTAACTCATAGGGAGGCAATTCTGATGTGCTTCTGAATGCCTCTTGAAAGAAGGAATATGAAAACAAAGTATGTTTCTATAAAAAAATAATTAAATCAGCCATGTATTTTCATAGACAAATATGAACAGCTCTCAATTCTCAGTTGTATTGGAGATGCTGAAATTCATAAGTAATTTATAAATTCCACTTTAGCTACTAAGTTACAAGAAGAAAGGACATTAAAAATGCAAAAATCAGATGACAGATTTCTTAAAATTTGAGAAGTGGTTATGAAATTTTATTTGCTCACCTATGCCAGGGTTATTCTAATTATTTCAAAGTAGGGATGAAATTTCTGGAGCCTCAAGGAGCAACATATTAAAAATATAGCTTCCTTTAACAAAAGTAGTTCCAGCATCAAATGAGGTTTGTAGGATTCTGAAAAAAAATTAACTCCTTAGTTTCTTTTCACTACCATCCTTTAGGTCAGGAGTTGGCAAACAACAGCCAATGTGCCTAATGTTTCAAATAGTTTTATTGGGGCACAGCAATGTTCCTTCGTTTATGTATTGTCTATAGCTGCAATTGCCCTCCAATGACACATTGAGTAGGTGTGACAGAGACCTGATGATCTGCAGTCTAAAATATTTACTATCTGGATCTTTACAGAAAAAGTTTGCTAATCCCCACTTTAGACTGGCTTAAATGGCTTTGGTAAATAGGTAAATAAGAATGCACAATTTTAAGTTAAAAGATTACCAAATAAAATAATGTGAGTTAAAAATAAAGGACTAGTTTATTCATTTAGGCTTTCTTTCCAAAATGGTTACAGTAGTTTCGCTTCCATACTGTCTCTTTATATTCCTCAAAATAACACTACGAGACAACAACAGCAACATAATCCAAAGTAAATGAAGAAAGAGAATTGAAGAGATCTTCCGACTACATGAGGAATTGGCTTACGAGAAAACCTTGATCTACACATTCTCAAAGCAATGCACTCTTGCCTGACTAGCAGCATCAGAAATAGGGGTATTTTTACATATGTCTAATCACAACCCTCAGATTCTGATTCAGATAAAGGGTCTGGGGATCTATTTTTTAAAAGTTTCCCAGAAAACAATATTGGCAATTATGGTAAGATAAACAAAGGGAAAAACCTCATCTTTAGAGATACATCCCCAAATATTTACAGATAAAATAGTGTTTGAAATGACATCTGGAATTTGCTTTAAAATAATTAGTAGAGGGGCCGGCTCGATAGCCCAGTGGATAGGGCGCCGGCATACCACATGGGAGGCCCTGGGTTCGATTCCCAGGGACCTCTCCTAGCGGGCAGACCGCCTTGAGAATGGCAAGCCGCCATGGGCGGGCCAGAGCCGCCGTGGGCAGGGCAAAAGCCGCCACGGGCAGGGTAGGTCGCCCGTGGATGGAGCGCAGCCAGCCACCCACGAACTGAAAGCCGGCCGTGAACGGACGCAGAGACCGCCCACAAGCGGGGAAAGCCGCGCCTGCGCAGTGACCACTCTCGGCATGTCGCCGCAGCGGGGGGAAGGGGAGATATGTAATAAAATAAATAAATCTTTAAAAAAATAATAATAATAATAATTAGTAGAGGGAGAGTGGATCAGGGTATAGATGACATAAGTTATGTGATAATTGTTTAAATTGGGTGACAGGTTTATAGGGGTTCATCATAGTTTCTCCCCACTTTGTAAATATCTCAAAATTTCCATTAAATGCTTTGAAATTTAAAGGTGAAAATAGGAGTAAGAACCATCAAGGGGAGTGGATGTGGCGCCTCCCACATGGGAGGTCCTGGGTTCAGTCTCCAGTGCCTCCTAAAGAAGATGAGCAAAAAATGATGAGGGAGCCATGAAGGGGGGAGCACAACCAACACTGAACTAGTCTACTAAGGAAGGCTGACTTTCAAAGCAATGTAAGTCCCACTAACACCCTGTCTATGAGTTACTTTTATGACCTAGGATTTAAAATTTGAAAACATAAACTAACTTTGGAGAAAAGCCTTTTCATGTATGATATGACATTTACGTGGCAGGCATGAGTACAGCTGACTAGTAGAAAACTGTTTACTCCAAGTTAAATAGTTAGCAAAACAACTAGGGGAAGAAGCAAAACAATTAGACCTAGAGTTGAAGGTATTTAAGAAAAATATTGAGGGAAAAAATGAATAAGACAGATTGAGAACTATAAAATTTTAGATTTTGAAGAGACCTTTGGAATGACTTAAAACAATTCTGTTACTTCACAAAGGGCAAGACTGAGGTGAGAGAAAGATCCAAAACTGACCCTAATTCAAATAGAACAAGCCTGGCTTTTATTGAGGACAAGATTACTGCAGCCACAGTTTGACAAATACTTAAATCTTGTGTCATCTGTGTAGGAAAAGTTTAAAAATACAATGAGGCAGATCAAAGCTTGAGAAAGCTTTGAAGATGTAAAATCAAATGGCTGCATAGACAGCCCAAATGATGAAGAAATCCTGAGGTGGGAGAGAGAAGAAAGGAATGGAAAAGTAACCCCAAGAAATGCTTCTTTCTCTCTCTGTAATTACTTTCTCAATTGGGATCCAAGAAAATATACAAACCAAAGAATCCCAATTGCAGGTGCTGTCAATGTGGCAAGTAACACTCTATGCTCTGAAACCCCACTTTGGTGGGAAATGATGAAGTGATAAGAATCATCAAACACATGCCAATCTCTTCAACCCCTTCATTTTACTATTTCATCCCAGTTGGCCTATCTGGATGAATTAAATATATTTAATGCCAAATACTCGAAAATGAATAGAAACATTAGGATGGTAACCACACTGCTGTCAGCTCCATCTATCTTTTCTGTAGGCTGCCACTGCGTTCACTGGAATTGAGAGCAATGTCTTCAAGGAAACTGGAATGTCTTTTTCAGTCAGGGCAACATTTTTAGGTTGAGAAAACCTAAAATTCTGGTTTGGATGTGGAAGAAGCACAGCCTCAGCCACCACATAGGACAAAGGATGAAAATTGGACAGTCAGTCACCAAAGGATGCCCTTTATTGGTGTCTAAGACTAGGATAAAGTATTCAAATAAGCAAGTGGTTGCTGCTCACAGCCATGTCAAAGGGGATGAGGAAGAGAAATGCAGAGCTCCTAGAAGGACAAAAATGATACTGATACATAAAAGTTTTCAGGAGAAAGAAATTCATTTACCCACCTCAGGATGTAAGTGAGAAACTGCCCCCTTTGGTCAGCAGCTCTGGCAACCTACCCTCTAAAGTTTCCACCAGGGCTTACAACCTATATAATTCAGCAATACTCTAGAAGAGTTAGAAGAACCAAGGAATCTGTGGGGGTATCTTATCCCCCCCTAAAATGGGAAGATTAGTAAAAAAAAAAAGAAAAAACAGTAAAATAAGACCTCCGCCTCTTTATGCTATTTTGAAGCAGCACCGTAAGAGGAACTGCCATCCAACACCACCGTCGCCGGAAAATTCCTTTAATTAAAAAAAAAAAAAACCGTAATCCACATCAGTGTGATGAGAAAGAACCAAGAAAGGGAGGTCCCCGGAAACCAAGCCCACAACAGCAACGCCACCAACCGGGGGAGTGGGGGCTTACCTTGGAGTCCGGCAGGCTGAAGACGTTGGGGTCGTCCGTGCTCCCCACCATGATCTTGTGCTCCTTGCCCGGGGCATGGCCGCCGGCACCCTCGCCGCGCGCAGCTTTGCTGCCGTGGCGCTCCCCGGACACTCGGTCGCTGGCGGTGTTTCCCATGCTGGCAGCTCGAGTCGGGGGCCACCTGTGCGGAGAACGACAGAGGGCGGGAGACCCCCAGCGGCCGCGTCAGAAGCCCCCCGTGGCCCCGCCGCTGCGCCCGAAGACCAGGGCAGGGGAGCCCCGCCCCGGGGAAGCCGCGCCGAGGGCCCCTCCCTTCCTGGCCTCCGGGAGCGCCCAGAAATCCCCAGATCTCCACACTGTCTCCGGTTTAGGAAAACTCGCTTTCGGGAACGCCCCCGCAACCCCGTGTTCACCGCCCTGGGGCGCCCCTATCCCCAGTCACCTCCCGCGATGCGCTCCCTCCTCCCCCGGCCACTGGTGCGATGGCTGTTCTGCAGGTCAGGCCACAATAAAGTTATTGAAATTGAAGCCGCACCTCAGACTAGCGAGCCGCGTTTCCTCCAGAAATGGCCACAAGGCCCTCGGGGCTGGACCCGCCCCGCGCGCGCTCCCTGCAGCGCCGATGCGGCGGCGCCCGGGACCCGCTTTGCCTCTCTAGCCGCCGCCGCCGCCACCTCGATGGTGGACAGCTGCGCTCAGCCCCCGGCGCCAGGCGGGGGCGCCCGGCACCCAGCTCTGCGGTCAGCGGCGCGCGGGCCAGGACCGTCCCA
>PVKH010036849.1:0-11535 GCA_004027955.1 Chaetophractus vellerosus | reverse complement strand
ATATTGCAGGATGAATAACTGATTGAAAAAAGCAATAAATGAGGCCTGATAGCTTTAAAAAAGAGACAGAAAAATTTAAAAGTTGAAGAACTTGAGAATAAACAAATTTGAATGGGCCCTGAGAGTAACACTGAGTTACTTAAAAAGCAGGTGCGTTAAGGCAGAGTTAAACAGCAGGATGAAAATACATTAATAAGGGAGTTGCTCGAAGGCAGGGAAGGTAACCACAACTCTCTCAATGTGCTAGGCACTATCCTGGTGCTTTCCAGGAGCTAACAATTTATTTCTCCTGTCACTCCTTGCAAGAGTCACATTTATTTTCATGCTCACTTTATAGATGACAAAAATGAAGAACAAAGAGATGAAGTAATTTTCCTAAGAGTACGGGGCTAAAAGGGCACAAGAAGATTTCGACAGAGAGTTGTGCTCCAGAATCTATGTATTTGACCACCCCTCTCTACCTCTTCTATCAGAGTGGCTTTGCTATTAACCACACTCAACACCCTGAAAAAAGGCAGTAACCATGGAGCGGGAGGTAGGGGGCAATGTTTTTATTATGAAAAGAGAATATGTTGAAGAAGACAATGATTGGTTTAAGAGTGGACCTCAAATGTGACTCGAAGAATCTCTCCTTCTCTATATATAACATATAGATATATATTAAAATATATAACATATATACTATAATATAAAATTATTTAAATATATAACATAAATGTAAAATCTCAGATGATAATATATATGAATTGGTTTACCTTATGATTTTAGTAGTTTTATCCTAAAAAATTATGTTCCAGGAAATAATTCATTTCTAGAAACTTCATTAAGAACTTTGGGAATATATATTTTCAGAAGTATTGCAAAAGCAAATTAAAAGACTTCTTTTGTTTTTTTGCAGTGGAGCCATCTAGAGCCAAATAAACACATAGCCATTGTGATTGTCAGCCAACAGAATGCAGGCTCCATGAGAAATAAAATAGCCATCCAAAGAACACAGGCTTCTGTTTGTTGAATTAAAAGAACAGTTCTATTAGCTCTGTGGCAGAGAGAATTCATAAACATTTGGTCCTGTTCTAACATTCATTTAGTGAAAAGCCACACTACAAAGCCTGCCACATTTTTACCAATATATTTTTAAACTTTTGTTTGGCAAATTAAATGTGAACATTCCAATCATCAGGACAAAATATTTCAGTTAGCAAAAAAAAAAAACAACTACAATTAATTAGTAAGTTAAGAATTCCAACAAGTCCTTTACTTACCTGGAATATTCTCTAAAACTGGGAAACTCTTATTCAGAGAATATGGAATTCTTAAGGGATAAAAAAAGAGAAACAACAGTTGGATTGGGATTGGCTTAATTTAACCTAAAGATTTAGATTTATCTGAAAGTCCTCGAATCCATCCATGCTTATTGATCTCACTATCCAAAGTGAATGATAGAATCAACTAATCTTTTGATTAATGGCAGCCTGAAAGAATTGCTTAGTGTCATTTATGTCAAAATAAACCCTTGATTTTTCTATTGAGGAGGGGCCACTGCTTTGAAAATTATTCAGGTCAATGTTCCTTCTACCATACTCTGTGATTAAAAGCACTTTTTCAAGCACTGTAGACAAATCTGAACCTGCTTTGCTGAGTAAAAATTGTGCTGTCTCTTCAGTTTATACCCCTTCCTTCCTGGGATGATTTCCCTCCGGCTGAGAACCACACTTCAGCTTCTCAATTTTATTAACAGCGACAGCCCTACACAGTGCTCTTCTGCTCTTCAAAGTCTACGGAGCTATAGTAAGCCAGTAGCACAGAATTTCAGCATCTCAACAATTAGAATGATCTTAAATTGATACCACATAACTTTTATGTAAAGGCTTTTGGAGAAAAGCAGTATTTAGAGAAGAGAGTCTAAGAAATCCACTAATTCTCAGTTCTAATCTGTCACATAAGAATAATTGGACTCCTAGATATTTGAACTTCATTAGCTTAACTTACATAATAATTCACTTACCCCGAATTGTGCCTTTAAATGTTCTGACCTTGAATTTACCAAAGCTCCTCATTTTAAGAGTCATATGACAATCACTTCGGCATTTATTGTAAAACTGCCATAGAGAGCTGCATTCATAACATTACTCTGATTCTCCTACATAACAACATGATAAATTTGTCTGTAAAGTCAGTTCTTCACTGAAGAATTTGAAATCTCTCATATTTTCCTTTTTGCCACAGGTACTGGGAAACTCAGAAGCAAAACTAATGCTCAGCGATAGCAAACGCATGTGTCTTTGTAATTAGCATACTGATTTGCTCCCTCCATATTGACATAATTCTTTTTACTCCCTTTTGGCATATACGTCTTTATCTGAAGTCTTCTCAAAGTTGCTTTGAGTAAGGGGTGCATAGACAAAGCCCAAATCAGTTTTCTTTTATCATTTAGGTAAAGTTACAGGTAGGATATTTTTAAAGAAGTTTTGCATGTGAAGTTACTTAAGCTGTTGTGATGGAATTTGAAAAATGCACTTTCCTATTATGTTTCTTTGCTTTATAATTTTTTTTACCCTAGGAATATAATCAATAAACAAGCCCTCGCTATCAATCTCCAAATTACCTGGTCATATTTCATTTTCAAAACCAAACACCTCCTGTGATGAATTATAGTCATTAGCACAGAAACTTCAGACCAGTCAGAAATGAGTGAGCAGCTGGCAGAAAAGGTGGGAGGGGCCAGAAGAGTTGCTGCTCCAATTAATTTTTGGTTCTCAAATGTAAATATTTCTCAGCCTATGCAGCTCTGCTTGACACACCATCAAACTAAATTAAAAAAAAAAAAGTTTCCAAAAATCTTTTTTGTTATATTTCAAAATCAGGAGTCAGAAGAATTTTCTCTCCATGTAAAGCTTTTCCCCCGTACAAGGAGTGGGATACCCAGTCACCCAGATCCAAGCTTAAGAAGTATGCTACTAAGGTGCTTTTTACACATGTTAGTATCATGTTATTTACAGAAGTGCTGCCTCATCCAAATTTAGGTATTAATTAAGCCAATGACCACAGAATACAGCAGATGGAATATGAAAGGCTGTCCTATGAAAACTCCAGGTCCAGAGTAAGAAAATTAACCTAATCAAACTCTCCACATTGTCTGCAACCAGGTGCCTCAAGATTTCTGACTATAGGAGGGCAAGACGATATATGGAAGCTTTTAATTCTGGTTTTCTCGTCATCAAATTATCTAAGAGCTTCAAGTGGCATGGTCTTTTGCTTGGAACTAATACATTCTTTCTAATTCTTTTTAAACTTTTCCTCTCAAATGTTTACCTATACATTTATCTCCTTCCCCAGCCTCAGCCCAACCTACTTTTCTTTCTGCTTCCACTAGTTACAGTAGTTCTCACACTTTAGGAGCATCAGAATCACCATTGTGAGCTTATTAAACACAGATCACTGGGTCCTTCCTCCAGAGTTTCTGATTCAGCAGGTCTGGGGTGGAATCTGAGAATTTGTTTTTCCAACAAGTTCCAGATAATGCCTTTAGTCAGACCACATTTCTGATAATCACAGGATGTTGGTCAGATCTGATCATCACGGCTAAATAATATCAGACCCTCACAGAGAAGGCAGAAATTCTTAGCTGACTTCCCAGAGAAACAATGCAGGTGACTTGAGTGACCCACATCTGTAGCTGATGATCTGCATAATGTACTGAATCTTGGCAGAATTGATCATTTTCTACTTATGGCACAGAGTTTCCAGATATGCAGGCAGCATGCAAAGGTCCTTCCAAGAGTTTCAATCCTGATTGTTCTTCAGCAGAGTTCCTATTCCTTCTAAGTGTTAGGTTCCCCTGTGCCCGTTAGATGAAAACTCTTCATCAGGACATCTCTCCCACCTGTTAGTAACCTCTATCTTTCTGTCTTTCATGCCCATCTCTCTTGACTCATCTGCCAACCTAAAGAAACAATAATATAGAATGTCATGAGATTTAATTCAAATAAAATATTTCTCTGTGTGAGTAAGCCTGTGTTTGCCTATGTGAGATAAACATAAAAACTCTGAAAGGAAATTTATCAAACTTTTCAAGTGTGCAAATGGAAAAGAAGAACATGGATCATTTTTTATCAATACATCGCTAACTCTATCTCTAGATTCCTAATTAAATTATGTGTGCTTTTCTTTTTATGCTTTCCAGTATATTTTAATACCAAAATTCAACCCTAGAAAAATCAAATACAGCTGGGATTTTTTGACACATTTACGTATTCATTGAATACATATTGTGTGTTCATGGTATCAAGCATATTAATGGTCCTAGGGGTTGGGGTGTAGGTAGTCATATTATACAAAAGCAATGTCCCATGTCAAGATAAGTACCAAAGATATAAAGAACGGGTGCTTTGGAAGGCCAAAGAGGGAAGAGATCACTTCTGGCTAGAAATCTGCTAAGGAATATTAAGTAGTTAGTCCTTCACATGGTTCTTCAATAAAAGATAAGATACTGACATGTGGAAATGGGTAAGGCAGGCAAAATCAGATGGAATGCATTCTCAAGCAGTTGTGCCCAGCATTGCATGAAGATCAGTCAACATTCCGACTTTATCCCTAATGTCATAGGCTCAGAGTTTTTAAAGAAGAGACAGGATTTGGGGTTTTAGGAACTGAGTCCAAGTCCTTGAATCAGTGTAATGGTATCAATAAAAATAAATGTGTTATATAAGGATCTTAATGACATAATGTCTATGAAAAAAGTTTTACAAACCTCAAAGCCTATACAAAGTTCTTTTATAATTGTTGTAAACTTCCTTGGGCTGCCCAGCTGTGGCATGCATTTTCATACCAGACCATTTATTTTGGCTCTGCAACTGGAAATAAGCACAGTCATCTTCTCAGTGGGTGGAGAGAGTCTCCTGAACAGCCACTCAAGAGCTCTAGAACTCGCATTATGAGGGTCAAATTACACTGAGCAGATTGTGACTTGTCCTCTGGTCACGGAACATTGCAGTGTGCTGTGAGCAGCTCATACGCAGGAGGCAACATAGAAGAACTAAAGCGAACCACTCCCTCTGGGTTCAAAGTTATAGGTCTTCTGCTTCTGACAGCTGCCTTTACCGATTCTCTGATTTCCCAAATTCTTCCTAAACTTTCCAACCTCCATGGAATTCTTGGGCTGAGTTTGTTTCTTACCTGAATACCCATAGACTCCATTTCCTTTACAGGTACCCATAATTCTCTGGATCCAAACTGCCTCCCCCACCAACTGCCAGTCTCCTTCCACTTATTTGGATTTCTAGACTTGTTCTTGGCCAATTCTGCTGTATTTTCCATGTTCAAGCTGGTCATTTACTCTCATTCTCTTGAAACCATTAAAGAAATTGAGCTGATAGAATCTGAAAATCTAATTGCACTTGCAAATGGAGATAAGCATTGTATATTTTAGAAAGCAAGAACAATTATGCAAAAATGTTTTCCAGATCTATTACCAATATGCATTCTAAATTAAAAGTAACTTATTCAAGCTAGATCCTGTGTTATGTCACTTAAGTGAGGTCAATATTAAATTATCAAAGTCACAACTATGGTTTGGCAATGCCCAATTAACAGGAAGTTCAGTGCAAGGCTCCCAAAGCAAGAGCTGTTCAGCAGGTTGGAAGGAAATCAGTTAAAAACTGGAAGCAGCAGCTCTGGATGGAATTTGAGGAACCAGCTGAGACCAAAGACTTGAACAGGAAGTAGGATCAAGATGATTATGAAAGCAGATGACGTTTTAGTGTGGCTTATGTACTACTAATGTGCTGTGTAAACTCATCTGTTAGTTCCCAACTGGACCAATTCTATGACAGTCTCCTTGTGGATGATCTTGGCCATTCTAAACCTCATAGCCAGAGATATCTTTCTAAATGAAAATCTGATCGTGGCACTTCCTGGCTTAAAGCCTTTAGATAGTGCTTTATCATTCTCCAGATAGAAACCAAGTTTCTTAATTTGGCCCACAAAACTCATCATGATATGGTACCTGCTTCTCTTTTGTTACCTCATCTCTTTCCCTCCCCAACTTCCTTAAATTCTTTCCCCTAACATATTTGTTACACTAAAGAATTTGTAGTAAAAAGTTTCTAGATTTAAATGCCGAATCTTCCATATACTTAACTTTTGGCAAGTTACTTTACTACTTTCAGATGTACTCCCTTATTTTTAAAAATGGGTACAGTGGGACAATAATTCCCACAATGGATGGTTCAGGGAAGAATAAGAGATATGACATCAAATAAAGGGTCTCATTTTAAGTGTTTAATAAATGGTAGTTATTATTATGCACTCAAGCCAACAGCCATACAAAATCCCTAATTTCTGAATAATCCACACACTTAGATGCACATATCTAAGCACTTATCAGTTCTCCATGTCACTGACACCTTTGGACACTTAGCTTAAGAGGCACCTTCTTGAGGAATATGTGTTTGATGTCTCTTAAGTGAAAGAAGTGCCCACTTTTGCTACCACAGTGATTGCTCTGTGTTGATCTCTATACAGCAGTTCTTAACTTTTTTTTGTTCCATGGACACCTTTGCCAGTCAGATGAAAACCACGGACCCCTTACTAAGTCCGCACTATAGTGTGTATTATTTAATAAATATATATATCACACCTGTACCAACACATCCCCACAAGAATAATGGTTTTTGAATTTCAATTCAAGCTCACAGACCCCTTATTAAGAACCCCTACTGTAGAGGGTGCATCATGCTGAATTTTCATCACTGCTTTACCTGTATGTCTCTTCATTTGAGGCTGGACTCCGCAGGTTAAATACCATATCCTTCCTCTGAGCCTCAGTTCTGCCAATTGATAAATCTTAGAAAAAACAATAAATTTTAAAATATGGATGAATGTATATTTGAAGAGCAGATGCTAATTGTAATTTAACTCAAAGTATATGTTAGGAAGTGGGAATAAAATCCAAGTGCCTACCCTCTGCCCTGACTTTTTTAGTTTTTGAATGAGGAGTCTTCAAATTTATCCTTTCTGCATTGCCCAGAAAGTACAGAGGACTTGTAGTCCATGGAAGATGCTGGCAGAGGCCATGTCTACTTAAACGTACACCAGTCTAAGTACTTGAACTTATAGATAGATTTTGTAGGCAAGAGTTTTAAAAACCTAAGAGGAGAAAAGTAATATCAAGGGAATTTCATGAGGCCACCCCTGGTATGCTGTAAGCCATAGTATGACTTAAGTGACAGATGACATTTCTGTTTCATACTATTTTTTGTCTTTCCTTATAAGAAAATTAAAATACGAATTTAGTAGCTGCAAAAATTAATTAATTGTACTGCATTCATCTCTGCAGGCTTACAGCTAGAAACTTGTGACCTCAATATGCAAAGTTATGCAAATTAAAATCCCCAGAATGCCTCTTTGATCTGTTCTAAGCACCAGCTACAATTCCAAATCCTGGCCATGTCTCTGAGGAGTGCTTAATCCCCTCAAAAGAAGGACTAGGGGTTAATTCACAAGGACCAGAAAAGTTTGCAAAACATTGATGATAAGCATATTCTTATTCCCCTATTATTTCTCAAATAAAAAAAGAAAAATCAGAGGAGGACAGAAGGGAGTGCAGATAATACATTTATTTGTACTATCGTAATACATTTTATATCTGTGTGGTGTGATTAGGGAACAGAGAAGCAGAAAAGAGGCTAGTAGCATTACCACCACCATTGGCCCAGGAAACGACATGATGAGAACAAACTGAAATCAGCAGCTGGTGAACAGAATGTGTCTGTACATGGCACGGGACAGGAGATGTCTGACGGACGGCATGAAAACAGCATCTGAAACTCATATCTCCATTTTTCCATGCCAACAAAGGAACTAGATTAACAAGGCCAAGATGATCAGGCCTACCAGTGCATTATTAGTTAAGGTAAGGAAATCTTTTAGCTTAAATGGTTAGATGGAGAAATCTTTTCTCCTTTTGCTACCCAAAGGCCAAAAATATTTTAGATGGGAAAACAGTTTATTCATTTGTTCATTCACTCACTCATTCATTCATTCATTCTACAAACATGTATTAAGTTCCTGTTATATTCCAGGCACAATGCTTGAGACATAAAGATGAATAAGATACAATCCCTGTCCTAAGTAAGTTAGTCTTGTAAAGAACCCCAATGTGAAATGAAATAAGTGAAATGTCTCAAAGATATGATACTAAAGAAATACAAGGGATAGCTGGCATAATGGAGAGAATGATTATTAATAACTGGCCAGTAATAGGGATGATTTAAATAGACTACCTAGAAGAGTTGAGGCTTTGAGTCTCAACAGGTAACAGGTGAGTGGAACCCAGCCTTTGGATGATACAGAACAGCTATGAGGAGATATAAAATAGAATGATATATTCAAAGAACTGAGTTCAAAAAAAGTTTTCCTTATCCTATAACTAATTGCCTATGGCTTCTGATTTGAGTTCTTAAACTGTTCTCAAATATTATAGCCACTCTCCCTTTTTTCTACCCTGAATTCTGAGGTGGAAAAGCTATAATATTTATATAAAATGTAAATTAAAACTAGGCCTTACTAAGCTAAAGAGATCTGAAACCCTTTTTGAAAAAAACAAACACACTATATCAAATAACCTAGAACTGTCTCTCCTAAATATTTTATGCTTATCTATGATGCTGAGCTACTACCATTTTGGCTCTCCCAACACAATAAGCCTTGGATAGAACAACCATAGTTTCTGCCACTTTTCCAGCTTCTTCAAAATCTAGTTCAGTCCTTTGTTTATTGTAGGGAAATAGTTTAAATGAATTAATGAATTTTAAATGAATGAATGAACTATCAATAAAGTAAATTAATAAAGCAAAAATATATGAAAAAAATCATGGTTCAAATCAAGGGAGAGAGACCCCAAAAGCTCTTTTCTGGACAGTTGACAGAATGACCACTGAAGACAACTCTCAATACCTTCAGTTTATCCCTTATTAAAACTGGTCTAGAAATATTTTCTCCCTATACATTATGGACTCTGTCCCAAAGAGATTGCCTTCAGATAAGTATAACAGTCACAAAGGCTTCACCACATTCATTTTTAAGACTATTTCCCCCTTTTAACATTTTTAGATGCCATCTACTTTCTAAATGTTTAGTAAAATGAAAAACTTGCTATATACATAGGTAAATTGCAAGGCATGTATAATACCAAACTGACCCCAGAAGAAACAAAAAGTCTAAACAGACCAATTACCATACAGTACTATATATAAATGATATTCTAGGAAAGATATTCATATCTAATATCACAGAGCTAACACATAAAGGGCTCCAAAAATCAATACAAAAAGACTAACACCCCAATAGGAAAATGGCAAAGAAGACTTTCTCCTACATTTCCCAGCTTTGTCTGCTGGGAGGGCCTAGAAGCAATGATCCCCAAGTAACAAAATTTCTAAATGCCATTCTCCTCTAAAGAAACCAAGGCTCCTTGGAAAGATGGCTAATTCTGGGGTTACAACAAGGGAAATATAAGATGAACCTGAAACATCATTTTTTGTGTCAGAATATAAGGAAATACTCAAAGAATGATGTGGAAATGTCAAAAGAATAGAGGAGTCAGCTTAAAGGGCTTCCACGGGGCAAGTCTGGAACAATTTGAGCATGGAAATAAATAATGATAGTAATGGATAATAACCCTTTGAGTAAAACAGGAATTCTTGTAGCCATACTGCTATAAAAACTATGGTGGACTTGGTATTTGCTAATATGTAACAACATTTTCTTGAATCCCTTTCCCTGCATTGTTCTGAGTTAACATGGCCAGAAAATATTTTGCATTAGATACGGGAGGCAGAAATGAATGAACAGCTATATTCCTTTATGCTAAGAAGGCCAGTGCAAGGCACAAGATACTTTTGTAGCCCACTCACATCATTGCTTATCTGTTGGCTGGACATGTCAGGGGGTGGGAACCAGGCCTGCCAGATATTTGACTTTAGCCTCTCTGACATCTAGGCAAGGTCCATATTTAGCTCCATGGCAAACAGTACTGGCTTCTATTGCAGGAAACCCGATAAGCAAAATTGAAGTGGGCTCCAGTTTATCCTCACAGTTTCCAGCTTATCCTTGCTTCCCTAATTTAATGTCCATTGGCCTGCCCTGACTGCCCACCATCCAGAATTCAGAGACCCAAACAGAACTAAATTAAAACCCTCACAAAGACTGTGTAACCAACTACCAACCACAATTCTGTAATGTGAAATCCTGTAATAAATATTTTATGGTATACATATAATACACGTATATGTAGTACATATATATACATACACATGTAGATATGTATGTATAGATGTGTATATATGTGCACGTATCCTAGTGACCTAGTGTGTGTGTATCCTAGTATGGGTATCCTAGCGTGTACGTGTGTGTGTGTGCATCCATGTACTTCTCTGTTCAAACCCTGACTGATGCAAATACCTGAATGAATGAATGAATGAATGAATGAATATGAAGGGAAAGCTTTACTTTTTAGTAAAAATTTCAATGCATCTTCTCACAAAATACTTAATTGCTTACTAACTAATGAGCAAAAATCCTTATTAATTAGCTTTACAGTGAAGAAGACTGGCAGAAACCATGTTAACCAAGTAATAAAATATATATCATTTAGCATCACCACTAATAGGACAAATTTACGTTGTGTACCTTTTGATATGGTAGAATAAGAAAAACACAGCATCACCTTTGTTCCAGGAACTCCATCCATTCAAGGCAGGGCACCAGCTGGTTGCAGGTTTTGGGGTGATTTGGGGAGTGGAAGACGTTTGAGAGTGGAACTGTAGAGAGAAGAGGGTCAGTCTTCCAAGAGGGAAGGAGCTATCATGAGCTAGGCAGTGTGGCGGAGCCCCATGGTCAAGCGGGGAGCCATTCATGGTTGGACATAAACCTAGCGGGTAGCTGAGGCAATAGGGCTTATCGAAGCGCCCAACAGTGGCAGGGAGATCACCTCGCAGGCCCCTTGCTGCCTTCTGCAGTGACTGTCTCCTTGCAGAGTAAGAGCACTGCAAATATTAGCCGCTTGGATGAGCCATCAGACAAACAGAAGAAAAACTGCGGTGAGTCTGGGTTTAAAAGGGACAGGGAAAGACAAAAAGCCATTAAAATGCATCTTTTTTTGTTGTTGTTGTTACATATCCCCCCCTTTCTGCTTGTTCTTGCTGTGTTCATTTCTGCGGTCTTCTGTGTCTGCTCTGTCTCCCCGCAAGGCGGGGATACGCCGAGTAAGCTTACCGCGCAGGCAGCTCTGCTTCTGCTGGGCGGCTCTGCTCCATTTGCAGGCGACTTGCCCCGCCCATGGCGGCTCTGCCCCGCCCATGGCGGCTTGTCCTTCTCAAGGCGGTCTGCCCGCCCGGAAAGGCCCCCGGCAACCGAACCCGGGGCCTCCCATATGGTGAACTGGCGCCCTATCCACTGGGCTACAGCCGGCCTCCTAAAATGCATCTTAAGAACAGATGGAATTTTATCTGTGCCTTGCATTAAGGATAGCCTTCA
>PVKH010036848.1:0-11542 GCA_004027955.1 Chaetophractus vellerosus | reverse complement strand
CACTGAAATAAAGAACATCCTAAGAGGGTACTTTGAAAAATTATATGCTAACAAGTATGATAATTTAGAAGAAATGGACAAATTCCTAGAAACTCACAAGCAGCCTACACGGGCGAAAGAACAAATCGATGAACTCAACAGTCCAATTAGCAGTAAAGAGATAGATTCAGTCATCAAAAACCTCCCAAATAAGAAGAGCCGAGGAGCGGACAGCTTCACAGCTGAATTCTCCGAAACATTCCAGAAAGAACTAATAACAATCCTGCTTAAACTCTTCCAAAAAATAGAAATAGAAGGAACACTCCCTAACTCATTCTATGATGCCAACATTACGCTAACACCAAAGCCAAACAACGATGCCACAAGAAAGGCAAATTGCAGACCAATCTCTCTAATGAACCTAGACGCTAAAATCCTCAACAAAATACTTCCTAATCACATTCAACAACATGTCAAAAGCATTATACACCATGACCAAGTGGATTTTATCCCGGGTATGAAAGAATGGTTAAACATAAGAAAATCAATCAATGTAATACACCACATAAACAAATTGAAAGAAAAAAATCACATGGTCATCTCTATAGATGCAGAAAAAGCTTTCACCAAAATACAGCACCCTTTCCTGATCAAAACTCTGCAAAAGGTAGGAACAGAAGGAAACTTTCTGAACATGATAAAAGTTATTTATGAAAAACCCAAAGCTAACATCATCTTCAATGGGGAAATCCTAAGAGATTTCCCTCTGAGATCAGGAACAAGACAAGGATGCCCACTATCACCACTCTTATTTAACATTGTCCTAGAAGTACTTGCTTGAGCACTGAGGCAAGAAAAAGATATAAAAGGCATCCAACTTGGAAAGGAAGAAGTAAAAATTTCATTATTTGCAGATGACATGATCCTATACTTAGAAAGTCCTGAGAAATCTACAACTAAGCTGCTAAAACTTATAAAGGAGTTCAGTGACACTGCAGGTTATAAGATCAATGCTGAAAAAACAGTAGCATTTCTGTACATTAACAATGATCAATTTGAGGAGGAAATCAAGAAAAAATACCATTTAGAATAGTAGCAAATAGAATCAAATAAATAGGAATAAATTTAACTAAAGATGTAAAGGACTTAAATGTGGAAAACAACAGAACAGTGTTGAAGGAAATCATAGAAGACTTAAATAAATGGATGAATATCCCCTGTTCATGGAGAGGAAGACTAAATATCATCAAGAGGTCTATCCTACCAAAGCAATCCCAATAAAAAATAACACTGTATTTTTTAAGAAACTGGAAAAACTAACTACAAAATTTATTTGGAAATGTAAGAAGCCCTGAATTGCCAAAGACATATTGAAAAAGAAAAATGAAGTAGGAGGTATCACACTACCTGACTTCAAAACATACTACAAAGCTACAGTGGTGAAAACTGCATGGTATTGGCACAAGGATAGACACATTGACCAGTGGAACCGAATTGAGAGTTCTGATACAGATCCTTGCATATACAGTCACCTGATATTTGACAAGGCCACCAAGCCCACTCAGTGGGGAGAGAATGGCCTCTTCAACAGATGGTGCATGGAGAACTGGATATCCATATGCAAGAAACAGAGAGAGGAATACCATCTCACACCTTATACGAAAATTAACTCAAGGTGGATCAAAGATCTAAACATAAGAGCCAAGACCATAAAAACCTTGGAGGATAATGTAGAGAAGCATTTACAGGACCTTGTATCACGAAATGGTTACATGGACTTCACACCCAAAGTACGAGCAGCAAAAGAAAAATAGATAAATGGTATCTCCTCAAAATTAAAACCTTTTGCTCCTCAAAGGATGTTATCAAAACATAAAAAGGCAGCCTTCTCAATGGAAGATATTTGGCAACCATATATCTGATAGGAACCTCATATCTTGCATATATAAAGAAATTCTACAGCTCGAAAAAAAAAGACTAACAACCCACTTAAAAAATGGGCAAGTGACTTGAAAAGACACTTCTTCAAGGAAGAAATTCAAATGGCTAAAAGGCACATGAAAAAATGCTTGGCATCTCTAGCTATAAGAGAAATGCAAATCTAAACTACAATGAGATCCCATCTTACACTCATTAGAATGGCGGCTATTGAAAAAATGCAGACTATAAATGTTGTAGAGGATGTGGAGGAATGGGTACCCTAATCCACTGCTGGTGGGACTGTGGATGGTACAGCCACTGTGGAGGACAATATGGCGGTTCCTCAAAAAACTAAATATAGATCTTCCATATGATCTAGCGATTCCACTGCTGGTTATATACCCAGAAGAATTGAAAGCAAAGACTTGAACAGATATATGTACACCAATGTTCATAGCAGCATTGTTCACAATTGCCAAAAGTTGGAATCAACCCAGGTGCCCAAAAACAGATGAATGGATAAACAAACTGTGGTACATACATACCATGGAATACTACTCAGCTTTAAGAAGGAACAAAGTGCTAACACATGGGATAACGTCGATGAATCTTGAAGACCTTATGTTGAGCAAAGCAAGCCAGGCATTGAAGGATGAGGTGTAAATGACCTCACTGATATGAATAAAGGAAACTGTTTCCCTGAGAACTAGGATCTGAAAAATAGGTTTAAAAGAAAAAGAGAACAGAAAGTAGTGGGACATCATCCATAGGGATGTAATCTGTGGAGAGGTGATAGTGTGTAGTTGCGTGTTAGGGGAATGGACAGGTGGGTGGTGATATTATTGGGTTTTGAGGTGTAGGTTTTCTGGCTGGGAGGACTGGGAGGGACAGGTTGGAGAGCTCAGGATGCTTGTGGGGGATGGAGGGGGGACCAGATGAATGCTTGGGATTTGTGACTGAGGGGTGGACACTGAAGCGGTGGGAGAGCTCTTATCACAGAGTGGAGCAGAGGTGTCACAGCTTGGGGATGAGGGTTGGGCTGCATTCAGTGGGTGTGTTTATAGGGGCCTTGGGGATGTGTGGGAGTGTTCTTTCTGTAGTAGTGTAGTGTGTCAGTGGGCAGAGAACCTGCATGGTGGGGGGGAAGGAGATGGGCTCCCTATTTTTGTAGGTCTGTTTCACTCAGAAATAGACAGGGTGCAATAAGGGAGCAGGGATGGTTCCCTGTGAGGGATGAACTAGTGAGCCAGGACACTCTGTGGTGTGAATCTCTGAATCCTCTCAATTGGAGAGTAGAGTTGAGGGAACTTTGTGGGCCCTGGGGTTGTGGTGGAGGGGTGGGGATGATTGAATGAGGGGCTTGGTGGCCCGTGGAAATGTTTTCCATTATCTTGCAGTGGTGGACAAGGGATAGGGTGAAAGTCATCAAAATCTATAGAAGTATACAAACTAAAATGTGGACCTTGATGTGGACCAATGACAATGTTGGGGAACTACATTTCACTATCTGTTGGGCAGTTATGTTGGTGCTGTCATCCACATAGAAAAAGGTTTTGGTAATGAGGGGAATGGAGGAGGAGGTTGAGTACATGAGATTGTCTTGTAGTTTCTGTGTGTCTCTTCTGTGACCTAAAATTTCTTTGAAAATTAAATGTAAAAAGGTGGGATGCTTGAGAGTGAGAAAAGGAAGGTGCCATAAAACAAACTGGACACCAGATATAGCACCGGCAAGGCAAAATCAGGGGAAAAAATTGTATACATGTAGTTCTTATTGTTTTTTTCACAGATTTTGAATAGTTCAGTCTGCTGGCAATATCTAGTTTTCTTTTTTTCTTTTTTTAATTCTATTTTTTAATTTATTTTTATTTTTCTTATTTTTAATTTTTAAATGTTTTTCTAACTGTTTTTTATTTTTTAAGTTCTCCTATGTTTTGGCTCTTGCATTTAAATGGCATTGTTAGGGATGATTCACAGTGGAGGATGAACCAGTGAGCCAGGACACTCTGTGTCTTGAATCTGTGAACCCTGTCACATGGGGAGTTTAGCCAGGGGGAGTTGTGGGCCCAGGGGTGGTGGGGAGTGTTGGGGTGGATCAAATATAGGGCATTTGGTGGCCCATGGAAGTGTTTTCCATTGCCTTGTGGTGGTGGATATGGGACAAGGTGACAGGCATCAAAATTTATAAAAGTGTACAACCTAATATGTGCACTTTGATGTGGACCAATGACAGTGTTGAGGAACTATGTTTCACTATCTGTTTATCTGTTATGTTGGTGCTGCCATCCACATACAAAACGGTTTTGTTATGGGGGGAATTGAGGAGGTGGTTGAGTATATGAGATTGTCTTGTATTCTGCCTGTGACTCTGCTGTGACTGAAAGCTTCTTTGAAAATTAAATGATAAAAGGAGGACTGCTTGAGAGTGATAAGAGGAAGGTGTCATGAAATAGAGTTGACACCAGATATTGCACTGACAAGGCACAATTCAGGGGAAAAAAATTATACATATATATATATATATATATATATTTTACTTTTTTTGAATAGCCCAATCATTTAAGACTTAGTTTTTAAATACAAAAGAACAGAAAATAATGAAAGTATAAAATATAATGTTTCCTGGGCATTCTTATAGTTAAATTAGGAGCAAGGAGTTGTTACATTTTTAAGTCCATAATATGGCAGTGGTTAGAGGATAGATTTTATTAGATTTGTTACACTTTGTGTTGTCTTGTGTCTTTTGTGGACATCATAAATCCTTTTCTTAAAGCCAATCCATTCCTCCAAATGCAAACCTAAAATTGTGGTCCCTTTGATTTATATTATTTCAGTTAAGGGAAGGGTCTTTGATTAGATTGGGTGACCCAAGTGGTACTTAATTATTTACTGGAGTCATTTATAAATGGCAGAATAAATAGTCACAGACAGAACAAAGCTTCATGGACAGACAGCAACCCAGAAGCTGAGAGGAAAGAAGAGAGGTGAGCAGATGCTACCATGTGCCTGATCACCCAGAGCTATGCATCTACAGATGCTGCCATGTGCCTGATGGCCCACAGCTGCAGCTCATGTAGGAATCATCTCTAATAATGCCTTGATTGGGACACTTTTGTGGCCTCAGAATTGAAAGTTTATAAATGAATAAATCCCCATTGTAAAAGCCATTCCATTTCCAGTATATTGCTTGGGAACCTTTAGCAAACTAAACATAAATTGGTAACAGAAAATTGGGGTGTTGCTATGAAAATATAAAAAAATGTTAAAAGAGCTTTTAAAAAAAGGGTAAGAAAAAGAGTCAGGAAGAATTGTGAGATGCCTGATAGGAAAGGTCTAGGTTGCTTTGAAGAGACTGGTAGAAATATGATTGCTAAAAATACTTTTGATGAGGCTTAAGGCAGAAATGATGAATGTGTGATTGCATTCTGGAAGAAATGTCATGCTTATTTTAAAGTGGCAGAAAACTTAGAACAATTTTGATCTGATTTTAGATAGAAGGCAGAATTAAAAAGTGACAAAACCTGGATATTTAACTGAGGAGTTTTCCAGACCTCCTGGAAATATGGAAAGTGTGGCCTGCCTTCTCATTGTAGCTTATAGCAAAACATGAGAGGAAAGGGATAAATTGAGACCAAACCCCTAAGCACAAAGAGACAAGAAATTACTGGTTTGGACAATTCTCAGTTTCCAAAAAATTAGTCTTTAGAAAATAGTGATCAATGTGAGAATTTACCTGAACATGGACCAGCCAGTCATTTCAGTGTAAGTCAGGATTGGAAGATGTTATTCTGTAGATGAATCTCAGACTTTGAAATCTAATGGAGCATGCTCTGAGGTTTCTGGAACAGTTTGAAACCCATGACCCTGTGTATTAGTCAGCCAAAAAGGTGTCTTTGCAAAATATACCAAAAATTGGTCGGTCTCTATAAAGGGTATTTATTTGGGGTAGAAGCTTACAGTTACCAGGACAAAGCATAAATTTCTTCCCTCACCAAAGTCCACGTGTTGGAGCAAGACAGCTGCTGACATCTCCAGTGTTCAGGCTTCTGGGATCCTCTTTTCCCAGGTTTGTGTTTCTCTCTGGGCTTAGCTTCTGTTTCCTCCACAAGTTCAGCTGTAGACCATGAGGCTCTCTATGCTTTTGTGTCTCTCCACAAGGCCAGCTGTAGACTATCAGGCAAACGGCTCGCTTGTCTTCTCCTGGAGTGCTCCTCTCCAACATCAGAACTGCTTCTCAAATCTGCTTCTCAAATCTGCTGCCTTGCTTTTAACACTTGAGACCACACCCACTGAGAGGCAGGGCTCAATGCCCTCCTGACATGGTCTCGTTAATATCCTAATCATAAACCAATCATGTCCACATGAACAGATCAGATTACAAGCATGATTCTATTTTATATTTTGGAATTCATAATTAGATAAAACTGTCAAACCATTACACCCTGGTTTTCTTCCCAATTTCTCCCTTTGGCAATGGGAATGTTTATCCCATGACTATCTCATCTATTAAAAAGAGATTTTTGGTTTCTAAGTTTCATAGGTCCACAGCCTGAGCAGAATTTTGCCCCGGGGCATGTCTATAACTGATTTTGATGAGATTTTGTCTTAATACTGTTACTGAAATGATCTAAGTTATCAAAAAATACTGTAATGGAATAAATGCATTTTGCAAATGGAAAGAATATGTATTTTGGGAGTCTAGAGGGTGGAATGTGTTGGCTTGAGTCTTTTGTGTTCTGACCCCACTTACTGGATTCCTTTATGAAAGGAGGAATAAAAGGCCCAGACACAGAACAAAGCTGTAGAGACATAGAAGAAGCCAGAGTCTGGAGAAAAGAGGATAGAGGAGTGCCTTATCACCCACAGCTGCAGCTGAGGGGGGGGGAAGTTATCTCTGATGATGCTTTGATTTTGACATTTTCATGGCCTATAGAAAATTAAACTTTTAAGTTATAAATCCCAATTATAAAAGCCAATCCATTTTTGCTGTATTACTTTGCAGTCTTTAGCAAATGAAAACACATTTTAAAAATTTTATACGTTCACCACAAAGGAAATTTGACTCAGTCTTGTTAGTTATATCATTTGCTGAAAATAATATTTTATAAATTATTTAAATTTGTAAAATAACTGAATCTCAAATTTTACTATACAGGCAAGGAATCAATAAGAAATAGAACAAGTCATTTGAAGGAATAGTGATGAAGGAGAAGAAAATCCCATACTGAGAATCTGGGAAAAATAAGTTCAGCATTCCCTAAAATTGCCAATATCAGGAGAAAATATTCTGATGAAATTAGTGGAAAGAATAAAGGCATAGAAAAAGGGAAATGCTCAAATGAGTTGTCAGAGAAAGAAGAATATACATTGAAGTCTATATATTAGAAATTATATATTAAGACAAAAGAAATTACTAACCCCAAAACACCTAGACTTAAGAACTTAATATTTGACTGGATTTAACATTATAAAGTGATTTAAAACTTTTCATAAAACTAATAAATATATCAATAACTTCATTAGGAAACCCCCCAAACACTTTATTTTCTAATTTTATATGTGCCATTGGAGGAAGGATTGACATGAATATTAACTATGAGGAACTTGAGATGAAAGTGTTTATGCAGTAGAGGTAAAAGCAGAATTGAAAGAAATAAAATACAAACATTGATGAATATGATAAAATCAAATGTTTTTTATATTTGATTAGTAATCACAGGAAAATTATCACCCATCATGCAATTCTTGCCATCAGCTCAGTGATATATCTGAGTTCACCATGTTACAATATAAATAATATAGAATTTTGACTCTAACAGTATGCATTCATGGCTTAGCTCAATGACTAAAACCTGTATATAATCACAGACTTTCTCTCCAAAGTTTAGTCTTTAAAATAGCAATATGTGTGAATAACTAGGAAGACACAATAATGTACAAACAAATAGAAAATTAAATATATTAAGTCAAAATATATAAACATTTTCTTTAATATTTCCATTTTTATTATTAATGATGGAGACACCACTGACTTTTTCTCATTATATGTATTTATTTTTAAATAAATTTATTTTTCAAAACATTGAAAAAGTATGTGACCAGAGTCTTGCACTCTGCTCTCAAACATTATTCTACCCAGATAAAATCCCATGAATCTTGTTATGGTTAAAAGGGCTAAAAATCTAGGTTTTCTGATTGCCTTCCATTTCTTCATATCCCTAAATAGTAAAATTTTTGAAAAATATTTCTAAGTTTCATAAATATATTTTTTCTTTGTTATTGGTTTCTACTACTTAGTAGAACATTACATAGATCAAAAGTTGATGGAGGGAAGTGGCTGGGGCTCAAGCAATTGAGCTTCCATTTACCATATAGAGGATACAGTTCAATCTCCAGGACCTCATGGTAACAAAAGAAACATGCATCCCAGACCTTCAGGGAGAGGTGCAGCCAAGTGATGCACAAAAAGATGATGCAACCAGATAGTAAAAAGAAAAAAAAAGTTTATGGAGTCATTGTATTCACATATGTAACAGGCAGAAACTAGACTATTTAGTACTAGGGATATCATAGTGGTGTCAAACTTTATATTTTACATTCTATCTCCCAAAATATTCTTAGAATGATTTGAAATTTTCTCTTACCTGTAAAACAGCAACAACAATTTAGGTACAGTATAAATATGGTTAATTTAGATTGTTTATACACACTTATTCTGCTGTTGAAATCCATAGGAGATGTCCTCAGGGGCATAGACTCCAAATATTTTCTGGTTAAAACAATAATATAAAGATTTACTCAATAACAAAGAGTAAAAGATTCTGGAATAATGCACTACATGTTGACATTTATGAAAGAATAATGGTCTTTGATCCTGATTAAAAATGATGCCTTATAAAAATATTGGTTTTAAAACTGCAAGAGAAATATGTGGAAGAGCAGTGGTATTGTTTCCAGAGAAACAAATGGGGAATGACATTTAAAAAACATGGAAATTAATGTCGAGCACACAAATGTGAAAAAAACAACCTATAGATTCAGAACTTACTATAGCAAGGGACTCAGCCACCATAACTTGCATTTGACACAGACCGATAGGGGGCCAGGGGAATGGGAATATTTATAGTTAAATAAAGAAAAGACTTAAGGTATTCTCTGATTGGAGGCTGCTTGTATGGAGGCTAGAGGCTGCCTTATTACAAGCAGGACATCCTAGTTGATTGGTTACGGGAGCATATTTGGCTTATTCCAGTTGGTGACAATTTGGAAGTAGGGGTAAAATTTAGGAAAGCTGTCAGTTATCAAGCTCTGTCTCTTTTGGGTCAATTGTTATAAGGATTATGACTTGACTTCCTGGGATATTTGCTATTGATAGTGCCCAGCTCCAGATCTGTGCACCAGAGATTACTGATCTGATTACTGCTGACAGTGGATCAGAGTTTCCAGGTCATTGCCTATTTGCATATAGAGCCTCTCATTCTCCCTTTTGGTCATTCTCTTAATAGAGAGAAGTATATCAATTCAGAGAAAGCTAGAGTCCAGATCTTCACTACTCAGATAATGCAAAATCTTCTTAACTGTTTTGTTTTTGTATCTTCTTAGTGATTGTATGATGAAAGAGGAGCATCATGAAAATATTTAGGACATTAGATAAAATTCAACAGAGCAGCATCATGACTACTATGATAGACACAAGTATAGGTAATAACCCTTGTAAGATGCTTCAGAACCTGGAAGATCAATTGTCCCAAACAAGGCCAAAAGAACACTCCCATAGGACATGCTGATAACCTTAGAAAGCCAAATAAAACTTTCTTTAAGGGAATGCTTAGCAAGTTCCACTTTAACCTTTTCATTAAAACAAATCAAACAAAATATATTAGCAATAGCTCCACCATGTCAGGCCACCAAGTAATCTAGATTAATGTGACTGTCCATCACTATTTGTTTCAATGTATAGAGGGTGGTGGCAACAGTTTCAGATAATCTAAAAGTGTCATAAGGATAAGTATGTTCTGACATAACTATTATAATAATGAGGGAAGAAAAGAGTAAAAGGGCCATAATGGGTGGATGTCAGCAAGGGATTATAGAAAATAAAATGAATGATTTTACATATGCAGATAAAATAGGTATTAAATAAAGGGTCTTGGTCAAAAGCCATGGGCTGATGCTATTATCTGTTGTCATATGTTTGTTCCAAATGTCTTAGGACAGCTATGTGCTTCCAATTTGTGACTTAAAGTCAGGAAGTATAAGTTCTACAACTTCATACTTCTTTTTCAAGTCATTTTTTGTTATTTGGCACCCCTTATACTTCTACATGTATTTGATAATGGGATTTTCCCAGTAGTAAATGGACTCAATTTTTTTGACATAATTTGAGTAGGATTGGTATTATTTCTTCTGGGAATGACTGGTGGAATTTAACTTTGCAACCATCTGGTCCTGGGCTTTTTGTTGCTAGGACGTTTTTGATGACTGATTCAAATTCTTTACTTGTTAATTGGTCTGATGAATGAGTCTATTTCTTCTAGAGTCAGTGAAGGCTGTTCATGTCTTACTGGAAATCTTTCCATTTCATCTAAGTTGTCTAATTTGTAGGTATACATTTGTTCATAGTATCTTTTTAAGATTCTTTTTATTTCTTTGGGATCAGCAGTAATGTACCCCCTCTCATTTCTGATTCTATTTGTGCTTTTCCCTTTTTATTTGTGAGTCTAGTTAAGGATTTTGTCAATTTTAATAATCTTCTCAACCAACTTTTGGTTTTGTTAATTCTGTTTTTTATCTACAATTTCATTTATTTTTGCTCTACTAATTATTTCCTTCCTTCTACTTGCTTTGGAGTTAGATTCCTTTTCTTTTTATCATTCCTCTAGGTGTAGAATTAGATCTTTGATTTAACTCTTCCTTCTCTATTAATATAATCATTTTCATCTATAAATTTCCCTTTTAGTACTGCCTTTGCTGCATTCGATAAATTTTCATATGTTGTGTTCTCATTTTCACTTATCTTAAGATATTAACTGATTTCCCTTATAATTTTTTTCTTTAACATATTGATTGCTTAAGCCTATGCTGCTTAACTTCTATGTATTCATCAATTTTCCAATTCTCTGCCTGTTATTGATTTTCAGCCTCATTCCATTATTTTCACGGAAGATACTTTGTAAAATTCTAATCTTTACAAAGTTATTGGGACTTGTTTTGTGATCCAATACATGGCCTATCCTGGTGAATGATCCATGAACAATTGAGAAGAATCTATACCCTCATGTTCTCTATCAATATTTGTTTCATATATTATGTTATTCAAGTTCTCTGTTTCCTTATTGATTTCTATCTAGATGTTCTATGTACTAATGAGAGTGGTGATTTGAAGTCTCCAACTACTATTGTAGAGATATCTATTTTTTTTTTTTTAGAGTTTTGCCAATTTTTGCCATACAAACCATATTGGAAATTATGGTTAGGTGCATAAATATTTATTATAGTCATTTCTTCATGGTGGATTGCTCCTCTTATTAATATACAGTGTCATTCTTTGTCTCTTTTTTTTTTAAAGATTTATTTATTTTATTACATATCTCCCCTTCCCCCCCCTGCGGCGTCACGCCGAGACTTGGTCACTGCGCAGGCGCGG
>PVKH010036847.1:0-11537 GCA_004027955.1 Chaetophractus vellerosus | reverse complement strand
TTCTTTTCTCTTTCCAATTTGGGTACCTTTTATTTTTTTCTTGTCTAATTACTATGTCAAGAACTTCCAGTACAATGTTGAATAACGGTGACAGTGGGTATTCTTGTCTTGTTCCTTACCTTAGAGGGAAAGTTTTCAGACTTTCACCATTAAGTAGGATGTTAGCTGTGGACTTTCCAAATGTGCCCTTTATCATGTTGAGGAAGTTTCCTTCTGTCCTTAGTATTCTAAGTGTTTTTTTATCAAGAAGGGATGCTGGATTTTGTCGAATGCTTTTTCTGTATCAATTGAGATGACCGTGTGTTTTGTTTTGTTTTGTTTTGTTTTGTTTTGTTTTGTTTTTTCCTTCATTCTGTTAATGTGGTGTATTATATTATTTGATGTTCTTATGTTGAGCTATGCTTGCATCCCAGAGATAAATCCCACTTCATCAAGGTGTATAATTCTTTTAATATGCTGTTGGGTTCAGTTTGCTAGTATTTTGTTGAGGATTTTTGCATCCATATTCATCAGGGATATTGGCCTGTAATTATCTTATGGTATCTTTATCTGGTATGAGGGTGATATTGGCCTTATAGAATGAATTAGAGTGTTTTAGTTTGCTACAGACTGCCAATGCAATATACCAGAAATGTGTGTGGGAATTTATTAAGTTAAAAGCTTACAGTTCTGAGGCCATGAAAGTGTCCAGATCAAGGCTTCATCAAGAGATGCTGTCTCATCAAGTTGCAGCTGGTGGCAATCAGGCATATGGCGGTGTCTTCTAAAGATGATTTCTCCTTAACTTCAGCTGGGGGCAATCAAGCACATGGCAGGTCTGCTCATCACTCCCCTCTCCTCTGGGCCTTGTCTCTTCAGCTTTGAGCTGCTCCATGGACCTAGCCTCTTGGGGGCCTCTTTCCATGCCTCTGTGCCCTGCTGATTCCAGCCTCCAGCTCCCTAGACCTTTCCTTCTGTCTCTGAAACTTTTTTCTGTGTCTGTGGCTTTTCAGTCTTCCTTTTATAAAAGACTCCAGTAAGAGGAGTCTTTTCAGGATTCACCTGAATGAGGTGGTCACATCTTAAGTTAAGATCCTACTTGTCAAAAGATCCTACTTAGAATGGGTTCCACACCCACAGGAATGGATTAATTTTAAGAACATACTTTTCTGGGGTTCATACAGCTTCAAACCATCACAGGGAATGTTCCCTCCTTTTCACTTTTTTGGAAGAATTTGAGCAGAATTGGAGTTAAGTCTTCTTGGAAGGTTTCACTTTCTACTAGTAATTGGTATGTTGAGATCTTCTATTTCTTCTTGAGTCAAGGTCAGTAGTTTGTGTATTTCTAAGAATTTGTCCATTTCATCTACTTTATTGGTGTACTCTTGTTCATAGTATCTTCTTATAGCTCTTTTGATTTCAGTGGGATTGGTAGTAATATCCCCCTTTTTGTTTCTGATTTTAGTTATTTGTGTTCTCTAGTTTTCTTTCTCAATTTAGCTAATGGTTTCTCAATTTTATTGATCTTTTCAGAGAACCAACTTTTGGTTTTACTGATTCTCTCTATTGCTTTTTTTGTTTTTTATTTCATTTATATCTGCCCTAATCTTTGTTATTTCCTTCCTTCTGTTCACTTTGGGTTTAGTTTGCTCCTCTTTTTCTAGTTCTTTCAGTTGTGTGGTTAGGTCTATTATTTGAAGTCTTTCTTTTTTCTTTTTTCTTTTTTTTTCATGTAAGCATTTAGAGCTATAAATTTCCCTCTCAGCACTGCCTTTGCTGCCACCCATATGTTTTGGTATGTTGTATTTTCATTTTCATTTACCTCAAGCTACTTTCTAATTTTGCTTCTGATTTCTTCTTTAAGCCATTGGTTGTTTAAGAATGAGCATATTGATTAATTTACACATATTTGTGAATTTTCCCTTTCTCCTATTATTCATTTCTAGCTTCATTCTGTTATGGTTGGAGAATATACATTATATGATTTCAATATCTTTTAATTTATTGAGACTTGTTTGATGTCCCACATATGCTCTATCTTGGATAATGATGCATGTGCACGTGAGAAGAATGTATCTGTTTTTGGGGGGTTAAGTTTCTAAATAATGTCTATTAGGTCTAGCTGGTTTGGTGGGATATCATTCACATCTTCTACTTCCTTACTGATCTCCTGTTTAAATGCTGTATCCATTATTGAGGGTGGTGTATTAGAATCTCCTACTATTAATGTAGAACCATCAGTTTCTCCCTTCAAATCTGTCAGTATTTGCTTCATATATTTCAGGGCTCTGCTTTTAGGTGCATATAAATTTATAATTGTTAAGTCTAACTGTCCCCTTTATCAGTATATAATGACCATCTTTGTCCCTCATAACTGTTTTTTACTTAAAATCTATTTCATCTGATTTTAGTATAGCCACCCCGGCTCTCCTTTGGTTATTACTTGCATGGTATATTTTTTCTTATTCTTTCATTCTCAACTTACTTGAATCTTAGAATTTAAGGTGAATCTCTTGCAGATAGCATATAGTTGTCATGCTTTTAAAAAAATCATTCTACCAATTTCTGCCTTTTGACTGAAGAGTTTAATCCATTTGCTTTAAAGTAACTACTGATAATACAGAACTTTCTTCTTTTTGTTATTTTGTCTTTATAAGAGTTATACTGTCTTTGACCTATTTTTTCTGTAACTTCTTATTTATATTTTTGTGTTGTACCATTTTGAGTCCCTTCTTGTTCCTTTCTAAATGTATTTTTCATATATTTTCTTTGTGGTTACCAGTTAAAATTTAACATCCTAAATCTCTAACAATTATATTGATTTGATATCGGCTTAACTTCATTAGCATACACATATACTGTTCCTATACCCCCCTCTCCCCCCATTTTGGTAGTTACTTCTACCATTTCCAATCTGCTCTTGAATCCCTTGAGGGAATTTTTCCTTTTGTGTTTTTGTTGTCTTCAACTCCTGTAATTTCTGTTTGGTTCCTATTGAAGCTGGATTCCTCTAGGTTCTTGGCTATGTTACATAAAAGAATTTAAGAACATGCCGGTTTAGTTGGGCCAGTAGTTTATTAAGAAAAATGGGAGAAAAGAACAGAAATGGGAGAAAATAGCAGATTACGCATACCCGGTGTAAGTGCGGGCTGCTTCGGGCAGAGAGAGATTTAGCTTGTGTGGTTACTTTTTAATTATTCGTCCCCTTGCTAATATTCAGGGGAGGGGTCCCAGCTGTTTGCTATTTTGATTGATTACCACACTCATCAGTTCCCCAGGGGGACCAGTGATAAGGCCCCTTAAGATATCGAGGGCTTTCCCTAGACCCCAGACGAAATCTCATTCCAAATGGTGTTTTCATGGCTGGGTTCTTCCAGCAGCCTCCTGGTGGGATCTTTTCCTCAGGAGGTTTCCAGGCAGAGTTCCATGGCCAAGTGTTTTGTGGCCATGTTTTTCTGCCAGGTTTTAGACTCGTCTTCCCATTCCCTAAACTAGCCTGCCTCACTTTTGAGAATCTCAGAGATTCTCATATTGTCCATTCATTGCTTATCTTATATTCTGTAGTTCTTTCTCCATGTTTTCCTTTATCTCCTTAAGCATATTGAGACTAATTATTTTAAAGTCTCTGGTAAATCCAAAGTCTGGTCCTTTTTTTCATTGATGATATCTGGATTTTTATCTTGTCCCTTTGGATGGGCCATTATTTCTTGGTGGTTTTATTTTTTTATTTTATTTTATTTTTATTTTTGTCTTGTAGTCTTTTGTTGCACTGTACATTTCAGTATTTTAAAGTGTTAACTCTGGGATTTGGTTCCTGAGCTGTCTGTTCCTTGAGTTTGTTTCTAGCTAGTGATATGGCAGGGGTTTTCTTGAGTGCCAGGAGCTAACATAAACAAACAAACCAAAGCATAAAGCACCTTTCACAGTCTTTGCAAATTGGCTTTGCTTTGGTTGGTGATTTCCTTTAAAGCTTAGCCCTTCTATCAAGATCAATCCAAGGGGAAGGTGAAGTGCAGGGTCCTGTCTGTCTTATCTAACCCTCTAGAGCTGTGGAGCCTGCTTCCTTCCCATGCCCTGCTTTCTCATGGCCTTATGAATCCCGCCATTTACAGTTTACTGGAGTTTGAATGTCCCCTTTACTCCCTTTGAAATATACTTTCACTCCCTCCTAGGTACTCTGTGTGACTTAATGCGGGTAGTCTTCTGCCCCAGGCCACTTCAACTGAATTGTTTCTCACACTGTCCCAGCTTTTTTGGCCTCAGAACATACTCTGGTCAGGAGAGCTGGGGACAAGTTCCCCATCTCAGTCCCTCAGACTTCAGTGGGAGAGATTGGCCCTGTTATACTTATACCCCGGTATGCACACAGGGGCCACTCTCCACCCTTGGAACATGACCAGAGACCCACACCAGAAGCACTGGCTGGCTCCACACTGCACCAGAAATGGGGTTTGGAATATTACGAGCTTCTTCTTTGGCTTTTTTTCTTTCCCTTTTTTTTTCTTTAATTATTATTATTTTTAAATTTATTTATCCCCTCCTCCCCCAGATGATTCCCTATTCTGTCTGCACATTGTTTGCTCACCTTCTCCAGAAGGCACTGGGAACCGAACCCAGGACCTCCCACATGGGAGACGAGTGCCCAACTGCCTGAGGCACATTCATTCCCTGCAGGCTGCAGTGTCTGCTGGCTTGTGGCATCTTTTTGCTTAGGTGTCTCCTTGTTGCAGTGGTGCAGTGTCTAGCTCGTTGCAGCAGGTACGGCGTTTGTTCATCTTTTTTAGGAGGTACCGGGACCCGAACCCAGGACCTTCTTTGTGGTAGGCAGGTTCCCAACTGGTTGAGCCACATCCGTTTCCGTTTGGCTTTTGAAGCTGTGTTTTCTTGATTCAGCACTTGCCCATTTACTGCAGCCCTTTAACTGTTTTCTGTAGTTTTGAGGAAGGGTGCTGTCTTTAGCTGTCTGCCTGAGGTGGATTGCAACAATGGCCAAGCGCAGAGCCAGCCCCCCATTGATCTGAAGTAGCTGATCTAAATCAGTGATCAGTAATCAGACCACACATCCCTGGAATTTGGAGATCTAGGTCTTTATTCCCACCCTGGCACCAGAAGGCTGCACCAAGAGCCCAGACTGAAGTCCCCACTGCTGTTTGCCTGCCATGAGACTGGGGGTTGGAGGATGAGGTGGGAGCCATGGCAGGGTGGGTGAAATTCACTGGTATTTATCACAATTTACCAGCCTCTTCCTCCAGCTCTTCCTTGAATGCTGCACAGTGTTCCACTAGACTAATCTAGAGTTTCAAAATAGTTGATTCAGACAGTTTTTTGACAGTTCAGTTGTTGTTTTGTTGGATGGAATGATTCCTGGAGCTTCTTACTCCACCATTTTCCCACAATCCTGTATTTTAATGTTTTACAATGAAGAATTTTTAAAAGCTTCACATCTAACAGTTCATTCTTGTTCTCATACTTGGGAAGCAGGTGCTCAACTGCCGAGCTATATCTGCTCCCCAATGAGAGTTGGTTTTTTTGTTTGTTTGTTTTGTGTTTTTTCTTTTAGGATGTATGGGTGATCAAACTTGGGACCTCGTACATTGGAAGCAGGTGCTGAATCACTTGAGCTATATCTGCTCCCCTACCTTTTTTTGATAAACTCTTACCTCCTTGTTCTGAGTGGGGCTGGCATCTGAATGGCTCACTTTGGAGAACAGAATTTAGGAAAGTGTTTTTATGGAGACTATTTTCTTTTACGTTATCTACTAGTAACCATTCATTTATATTCCGTTTTCACTATTCCTTCATAATTCTGTAATTTCTCACTGTGGAATTGTTCTTTAACTTATTTGCATAATTTCCACCAAAACCATTACAAATAATAATAAATTGCTAACTACTAACAATTTATTAGCCTTAAGGTAACAGTGATTGTTACAGATACTTTACAAGTGTATATGTATGTATAAATTTATTAATGCCATTTCCCATTCTTCTGGCCCAGCTGTGCTATCTCTAACTGTCTCTGGCCTTCCTTCTCAGCTCTTGTGGAACCAACCCTGCCGCTATCCTTATTAGCTACAGTAGGAGCAATTTCAGTGCTGGTGGATGATATGACAGGCTAGTCATAAACTTCATAAACTGGAGCTCAATTCAGTCAGTGATTGTTGAGCACTGTTCTAAAGAACTCCCACAAAAGATATGACTTTAAAGTTACTCCATATAAAGAGATAACACTTTCTACAACTGACAGTTACTGTATTTTTCCAATAAACAAAATGAGCATGGATTTAAATAACACATGATAATGATTTTGTATCCTGGAGCTTGCAGGTGAAAATATAAACAGTAAATCCTCAACCTTTAGCTTTCACAATAGGATTATTGTGAACTTGTATTTAGAACTTGTATGAAAGGCTACCATGTTATATTGATGTTTTTTCCTTTTAATTTTTTTTTCCCCACAAGATTTGTGGAATTGTTATTTCAAATATAATTATATAATTTTAGGGATGTTAGATATATATGATTATGAATAATTTTTATATAGAGTGAGGATTCCCCCCCCCCTTACAGCTATTAATCCAAGGGGTTTGGGGAAAGCTGATGGATGACTCTTAAATAAAAAGAAGCTTAATTTAGTGTTTTGTTTTAAAGCAAGGAATTAAAACAAAAAATATCTTCTTATCTGCTTTTAAATTAGAACAGTGATTGTAAAACTCCAATCCTTTGGGAAGTTAGTGACCCTTTGGAAACAAAATGAAAGCAATGGGTCTTCTTTCTCCCCAGAAAAATGTGTTTTATATAAAAATTTTCATATAATTTCGTGGGTTTATATCCTTTGAAACAGGTCCTTGGGCCCAGGATAAGAGCTCTCATTCCTCAGCACATGGAAAGGACTGTGTTTCTGCTAGGCAAGCTGGTGGCACCATGGAGAAAGATGAAAGACTGGGAATTGGGCAGGAAGTAGGCACTTTTTAGAGAAACGGAAGCACCCAGTTATAACATGCTCACCTAATAGCATTTGAGGATATCAGCACTAAAACCATAAAACTGGTTGTAAACTCTTAGTTGTCAGCATAAATGAGTGGTATCACCTTTGGTCCTGTAAAATAAATTAGTTTATATCAAGAGCTATATTGAATGCATTTTAAAGTACTATTTCTCTTAAAACTGTCAGATTTCATTTTCATACTTTAAGAAACATTATGCATTCTTTCTGTATAACTCTGCTTTTAAAAAACTTTTAAAATTTTTCTTTTAACAGTCGGCCAAATTACGTAAGCTGCCTCCCTTTCTTACTGTTTCATTATTAAGATTTAATTTTGATTTTGTGAAGTGTGAACGGTACAAGGAAACTAGCTGTTATACGTTCCCTCTCCGGATCAATCTCAAGCCTTTTTGCGAACAGGTTTGAACTACTTTATTTTGAAATTCTTTCCCCTCCCAAGATTGAATCTTTTATTGACCTGATTTTCAATTGGTTTATTGCAGAATTTCTCAACCTTGGCACTATTAATATTTTGGGTTGGATAGTTCTTTGTTGTGTGGGGGACTGTCGTGTATTGTAGGATGTTCAGCATTTCTAGCCTCTATCTACTAGATTCCATTAGCATCTACCACCCCTATTGTGGCAACCAAAAATGTCTCCAGATGTTGCCAGATGAATATTGGGAGAAGAGAGGTCAAAATCACCACCAGTTGAGCAAACTTCTGGTTTGTTGCAGTACTTTTGGATTTCCAAATTATAGATTTGTTCTCAGTTCTCTTTATTTAACTGTCTTTGATAAACCTTTGAAATGAAATTTTAAAAACAAAAGAGACTGCATTTGGAAAAAAATCATTAATTAGTCCTTTGCTATTTGAATTTAGCTTATTTTAGATGTAAAAACAAATTATACATCTAGAAAGTAAACGTGGAAATGAAACTTCCCTAGTCTAGAATTTGTAAGCCTTAAGGCAAGGGAAAGAAAAATTTTGAAAAAAATTAACTTCAAAATCAACCAACTTTATAAGCCATTTTCAAATATTTTTATATAATTGCTGTATATCCCAAGGTTAGGGTGATGATACTAAAGTATTTCTTATTACAAAACACTCATAAATTTCAGAATATTTATTAGCTAGTTGTTAATTTCTAGGAAAAAAATGTAATCTTTTGTTTATAAACATTCTTGAATCCATCCTCTTCATAAATGGGCCTTATTCCATTTCAAGATTAATTACTGAGCTTTTTGATTTTTGTTCATCATATTGATTGCCATTCAGATTATAATGTTGTGTTGGCACTGAGCCTGTTATTGGCATACATAAACTAAAACAGTTTTTCCAGGGTTAATATATTTGTTGAAATTCTTTTGTCCATTTGTAAAAGGCATTTTTCACATGATTGAAATAACAAACCTGAAATAAGTGAAAAATTAAGCACTTATCTAGGAAATTCCCATTAATTTTACTTTTTGATTTCTGTATTAATAGAAAAAAATCACTTCACATCTTTGTATACATCTCTGTCTTTTGTCTGAATCAAACATTAAAAAATGCTGTCCACTTAAAAATACAATTTTTAAAGCAAACAAGTTCCTCAAATAATTGTAACCCCCTAAAGTGGCATCCATATGTACATTTTATCATTACACATAAACACTGATCGAAGCCAGAAAGAGTAATCACAATCAAAATTAATGCTAGAAGAGAACTTATATCATGTATTTTAAACCCTTCAAATGTGAAAACTAAGGCTTCCTTTTTCTTCTATTTTAGGGATTGAAATACGTATCTTTACAGTATCTCTTACTTTAAATTTGATTTTTAAAAGAACCGGTATGAGTTCCATCAATTTGGTCATGAATGGTTATAGGGCATTAATTTATCATAGAACTAATAAAAATAGAAAGAACTTCTTCATTACATTAAATTGCTCTAAACAAAACCTGCTAGTGTTCATAATTGCTAAGTTCCTGTTACATGCAGAAGACCAAAGTGTCAGGAGTGGTAATAGATAATAGATATGAATGATTTTGAGGCACTAACAGTCTAGTTGGAAGATAGGACAAATTCAGCAGCTAAAGAGCACATTTATAAAGCAGCATATAGGTATAATGTGGTTTTTGCTTACTAAAAATCTCTACAGCGGAATCAGTGGTAGGATACTATGTTTTGTTTTTACATTATCTCACATGAACTTGGTCAAAATACATAGAAAATAACATCTTTTTCAGATACATGTTTTCATGTTTAAGAGACAGAATTTGATTGGTGTAGTGTAATTGGTAATAAATCAGTGATAGGTAATTTTCAACCTAAGAATTAAGAATTTTAAAATTTAAAGGCAACTAGTAAAATACAAAGCCAGTTATTTAAATTCACCTTCATTTATCCTTATATAACAGTGGTAAACAGTGACGTCTCTTATAAGTTTCAGTAGCTGAGATTCTTATTTTCTGTTAATTGTGTATCTTACCATATTTTGTAAACCATACAGATATTTATGTTCTTTCTTCTGTAGAGTGAATTGGATGATTCAGAGTATATATATGATCTCTTCTCAGTTATTATACACAAAGGTGGCTGCTATGGAGGACATTATCATGTATATATTAAAGATGTTGATCATTTGGGAAATTGGCAATTTCAAGTAAGTATAGAAATTAGTTCAGGAATATCTTTGCAATTTCCTTTCTGTTGCTATTATTTTGATGATAATTTTTGTCATTATGTATTCACTCTGGAAAACTTTGATAGTCACTGAGAGTTAATACAGATAAAATATATATATATATATATATATATCACTTATTTATAAAGTTTACATTTTTATTTTTAATTTTACACTTAAAAGAAAATTACCAAACGGTATAAACACCTCCTGTACACACTTCTCTTAGATTCTCCAATTAACATTTTCTCACATCTGTGCATGTGTGCTATCTGTGTGTCTGTGTGTTATGGCTACACACACATACTTATTATTGACATTATCATTATTAGATTAGTGCTGAACTATCTGAAATTAAGTTGAAGCTAGTCCCTTTTACCCTTAAATACTTTAATTTGTATCTCCTGAGAACAAAGACCCTCTTACATAAGCATCGATCAAAATCAGGAACTTTAACATTGATATAATACTATTATCTAATATATAGTTTATATTCAAATTTTACCAGTTGTCCCATCTGCATCCTTGATGGCAATTGTATCCTCACTCTTTTAATCAAGTTCAAGATCATGCATTATATTTAGTTAGTATATTTCTTTTTTTTTTTTTAAGATTTATTTATTTTTTTAATTTATTACATATCCTTCCCCCTTTCTGCTTGTTCTTGCTGTGTTCATCTTTGTGTTCTTCTGTGTCTGCTTGTCTCCCCCCGCTGCGGCGACCCGCCGAGTCATCTCACCACACGGTGGCTTGCCTTGCCCGCAGCGGCTTGCCTTCTCAAGGCGGTCTGCCCACTCAAGGAGGCCCTGGGAACCAAACCCGGGGCCTCCTATGTGGTAGACCAGCGCCCTACCAATTGGGCTACAGCCGGCCCCCAGTATATTTCTTAAGTCTCTTTTAATCCAGAATTCTCAGGTTTTCTTTTGTCTTTCATGGCACTGACCCCAAGATGATAAGGATTTTTCTTCCATACTGTCTTCCAAAGGTTTTATAGTTTTGCCTTATACATTTAAAACTTCACACTTCCTGAAATGGTTTCTTCTGTCTGGTGTGTGTGATGGTTAAGTTCATGTGTCAGCTTGGCTCGGTTATGGTGTCCAGTTGTTTGGTCAAGCAAACGCTGGTTTGATTGTTATTGCAAGAGTATTTCATGGATTTAAATCATAGTCAGTTGATTGTATGTGTGGCTGATGGCATCTACAGTCAACAAAGGAGACTGCTCTCAGCAGTAAGACACATCTCATCCAATCAAAGGCCTTAAAGAGAGACCTGATGATTTCAGCAGTCAGAAAAAATAATTTCTATGTCTATTTCAGCCTCTCCTGGGGAATTCATTTGAAACCTTCATCAGAGTTCCCAAGTTGTGGCCTGCCCTATGGAATTTGGACTTGCCAATCTCCAGTCGTGTGGGCCAATTCCTATAATAAATCTCATTTATGTACATCCATAGACATACACACACACACACACACACATATACACACATAACCCTGACTAAAACAGTGTGAGATAGGATTTTTTTTCTATTCGGGTATCCAGTTGTCCGTTACCATTTATTGAATAATCCATTCTTCCCTATCAGTCTGCAATGTCAGATCTTTAATATCATTAGTTCATTTATTTGTACGTCTGTTTTTCAGCTCTCTGTTCTATTCCATTGTTTGTTTTAATTCTGTTCTTGGGCAAATAACCACATTGCTTATTTCTTTAGCTTTATAATAAGTCATGATATCTAGTAGGGCAAGTCTCCCCACATGTTATTGTTCAGGAATGTCATGGCTTTTTGTTGTTGTTGTTGTTACATATCCGTCCCCTTTCTGCTTGCTCTTGCTGTGTGTTCATTTTTTTGTGTGTTCTTCTATGTCTGCTTTGTCTCCCCCCGCTGCGGCGATGTGCCGAGTCAGCT
>PVKH010036846.1:0-11535 GCA_004027955.1 Chaetophractus vellerosus | reverse complement strand
AAAAAAAAAAAAAAGGAGGTGTTTGATAAAATGTCAGTTGAATACGAAGGGATGTAATATCCTTTTCAACCATGAGATACTTTGATTTTATTACTAAAAGATCTTTGTGAACTCTTAATTCAAAGTAATTGAAGTGTTGAAATATGTCATCCCATGGCATCTGAATGTTAGGGCCAAAGCTGAAAGTCTGAATCAATGATAAATTCATTATAGTAATAGAAATAATCTCTTTGAAATGGTACTTAATATTATTTTTAAAGAGGTTGTGAAATGCTGCAATAACCACATGGGGCTTATGATTAAGTAGAATATTGTATGTGGCCTCAAAAAATAACATTTTAGTTTATTTAATGGGGGGAGATTATAAACTTGTTTGAATTTTTGTAATTTGGCCTATTCTTTTAATTGGATTTACATGACAATTTACAGTTTTGACTGAATTTACAAGAATCCATTACAAGGAACATTTGCTAAGGAAATATAAAAGCCAACAGGCTGACAGAGGCCTATTTAAAAGGGATTTGAATTATATTACTTCAATAATAAAGTTTAGAAAGCACTTTACTTATAACCATATTACCCACTGATCCTGAAAACTAAGAAATGAATAGCAATGGATTTGTGCAAATATTTGGGTTATGTTTGGCTTAAACATGAGAAAAATCTGGACTGATTAATCTGAACTGGAGTTGTCATCCTTAATAAGGAGAGAGAGGACAGAGGGACTGTTAATCCACGAGATGATCAGATAAGGTTTCTAGAATATAGCAGTCACTTTTTATTTTCTGAAACTCGATAAGATATTCAAAGAACCAATATTATTTTGTAAGGACCTCAATCATAACCCTAAGACAAAGCTTTAGAATCCATTCCATCATTGCTGTTTCAATGATGTTCTAGGCTAAACGTCTCACGACAATTCCATGATATAGACAGGAACTTAATAGGTCCATGACGTTCAAGTATTGGACTGCAAGTACAATACTGCACATCATGAAATACTGTAACTCTAAGGTCTAAGTTTTTGCTGAACTTAGTGATCTTTGAGCTTCCAAATAATGTCTCTCATTGCTGTACAGGGACATGGGCAAGCACTAATGTCAATAGATGGAAGGGTAGAGGTTTGGGCTGTCTCTTGGGGCAAAACTACTAGCGTGATGGATGAGTTCTGTGCAGGGACCCTGGCAGATTTTGAATGGCAATGTATTATACTTCACAGGCCTTTCACTAAAGAGCCTCTCAACTCTAGGACTTCTGAGTCAAATACTAATAACCTTAAGGAATTATTTGCATTTTCATAGTATTAATGCTTTTCAAAGAACTATTACATAGACCAGCTCATTTGATCCTCACAATAATCTTGTGAATAATACATTTATGTAATTAATGCAATTTATAAAGAAATAAAATACCAAGATAGTTATATTGTTTGTACAATTTTGTTTTCAGTAAAGTTTAAATTGGAATTCAAGTTATTCTTACTCCACTGGTATAAATAATATTAGCTCTCCTTTTTTAACTGGGATACAAAAAGTACAAATACCTCTCTCTCTCTCTCTCCCTCACCTGCACACTGTCCCCAGCAAAATTAACTTAGAATATGTCGGTTGAGTTGCTGGTCATGGTCTCTTAGGATACGGAGGAAGGGAGTAAGAGACTTGAAGAGACTTTTGGTACCTGGGAGGGCTGCAGAGAGAATGATTCCTATATGGCCACATACTTGACCCAGCTCCTTGGGGAGAAACACAGGGAGTAATATTGGCCACTGGAGTAGATAAATGGCAAGTCAGTTGTACAAGTCTGAAGGAAGCAAGTTTGCATTAATAAACTCTGAACATTAGAATATTAAAATACAATTCAGTAATGTTAAGTTAGTAAGAGAAGTTCTTAAAGACCTCCTTTAACAAAAAACAAGGATTTGATGAACTGTTATTTACATAACAATTTGATTTCTCTTTGAAATAATATCTTTAAAGGGGTATCTTTAAACACTCAAAGAAACTGTGTATCCTCTCTCAATTAGAGGTGGCGTGGGCATCACCATCCCAGAATCCTCAGGATTGGGGAATGAACTACGGACTGAAGTAGGCTTACTGGTATTCTACTATAGACTTATTGTGATTCTAGCAATGGAAGAAATTATATTATTGATGTGGAGGCAGTGGCCACTGGAGGTTCTGAAGGCAGGGAGAGGGAAAAACAGGTGAAACATGGGGGCATTTTTGGGACTTGGAAATTGTCCTGAATGACATTACAATGATAGATACAGGCCATTACATATCTTGCCTACAAAATTGTGCAGAAGAGAGTGTAAACCACAATGTAAACTATAATCCATGCTTAGTGGCAATGCTACAAAACGTTTTGATCAATTGTAATGAATGTACCACACTAATGAAGGATGTTAATGTGGGAAAATATGGGAAGGGTAGGGAGTGGGGCATATGGGAATCCCCTATATTTTTTATGTAACATTTAAGTAATCTAAGTATCTTTTAAAAATATATTTTAAAAAAGAAACTGTGTACCATTAGACACATACAACTCTCTGGAAGTGGTGGTAGGGGAAGAAGCCGAGAGTAAAAACATGTATATTTTGAAAAAAACCCACACTCATTATTATAAGAAAATTTTGGAAAATGGAAAAAAATTCTATATTATTTTATTACTAAAAACTATAGAAAACAAGGCTTCATAAAATAGTATTGGCTAGGAGGGGCATAAGTTGAAAAAGAGTTAAGCTGATCTAAATTTTAAAATATTTTACTATTAATGTTCCAAAGCTAAAATTCAATTTTAGAATATTAAGAGCAAAGAAATATTTCCTATAAATAGCTATTCTGTCATTTCAGGGATGAATGCTTTTGAGGAGTCTTCTCCCCTAACCAACCTCCTCCTCCAGGCTTAGGTGAGACACATCCCTATCAGCCATGTGACCCCTGGGGCTGGCCTGAGCTTCAGAACCTACAGTTGGGTTTATTACTTCTTGTTCATTCAAATTCAGTCTCCTTTACCTTGGCCCTGTTCACTGTTAATCCACTGCTCTCCACTCAGTAGGCCTTCAATAAGTGTTCTCATATTTCACTAAACTTCTGCCCAGTGTCTATTAAGGAATAAATGATTATGAATGATCAAGTCATTTGATCTTACTCTATTCGTACAGAACATAACCAGGTTAAATTTTACTGCCAGTAATTTAACTTAATTGAAAATCTTTGCTTTGTAGAACTTGAACACATCATATTACTTATATTTAGTAAACTAATCACTTGGAAAAGTCAGCTGGAGTTTATTGTTAGGCTGAATTAAACATCTCACTATGTCTCAGTCCTCATGAGAATGTGGAAATATATATTTAAAATGCCAAATAAAGGATGGCTAAGAGAGCACCGTTGACCTTGATAATTTCAATTTCCCTAGGGTTTGGTTTTAACTAAAGAAAAAAATTATCTAAATAAAATCACTATTACAATTGATTGTAATTGATAGGGGCAATAATAGGTGAATGAGTTCAAAGCCAGATTTATCTATAAGATGGGCAGGCTATCTGATCAAAAACTATTTGCGAGGTCAGTACAAAACCCCTCAGACTCGATCATTTAAGAAAGTAAATTTCCTCTAGTCAAGGGATACCTAGAGTGAGCCCAATTATGAAGCCCAGATCTGCCTATTGGAAATGATGAACACACAACAAGATTATGGAGTGAAGAAATCGAATGTCAAAGGCATGCCATTATCCCCTGTAGATGTGATGAAGCACTCAAGGGCATATGGCAGTTGGTGAATGCACCTGCTTGCAGGGGAGCTAAGAACATGAGTGATTTAAAAGCAAAACCCTCTGGACAATTTATTAGACTGGTTCCTTTTAGGTACATGAAAGAAAAGAAATGCAAAGAATTTCAGCTGAAATCATGTAGCTAATATATGGGAAAAGACAGACTGTTATTTCATGGTATTTAGATTGCTGATTACTGCTGAAGAAAGGAAAATAAAAAACACTCAACAACATACAACACACACATAGGGAGAAAAATCAGTTGTACCCAAAATGTCCAAAACCTGGTGGGTATTAGAAAATGGCACAAACTTGAAAAATGTTATTTATCCTACACCCAAAGTAAATTCCAACCTTTTTCCCTATTACATTTAGTGTTTTAGAAAGGGTTTGCCTTTGACCATCAAGCTTTTAAACCCCTTCCACCTGAAAGTTAGTTAACCAGGTTTTCCTTAATATCTGGGACCCCAAAGAGAACCATAGAGCAGGTTTGAATATTATTTGACCACACCAAAATTCTATAATGAAGTCACCTAAACTTATCAGCTGTCTCTGCAGCTTTGACTTTTTGGAAGCAGAAAGAGTCAAATCAAAGGAATGTCATAAATACTTCTTCTTTTTCTTTTCTTTCTTTTTTGTTTTTAGCTTTTAAGCAGATTATCTTCATATGTTACCATGATATTTTTTAAGTTGCCTCCTAAGGTTTGAATATTTAAGAAACATTAGGGAAGAGATATTTTCCTTTCTTGTATAAAACTCTAAGAGGAAAAGGAGTAAGGATTCTATTCTTAGTTCCTTTAGGCTTTCTTCTAAACCTATAAAACCTCCCGTTCCAACTAGAAATGCTGTAACACCTTTCTCCAAGCTGGGATTATTAAGACCAGATAGGCAGACATGAGGAAAAAAATGGCCATCGTTACCAACAGCTTAGCTGGTTTCATCTAGGGATGAGCTTCTTAGATATAAAAACTCCAATATTTCTCTTTTCCTTCCTGCCATTTGTTTATAATATTTTAACTAATTTCCCCCAAAAGGTTCTAAATTAGCCCCTAAAAGGGGAAGCCACAGAATTTACTCTGGTCCTTGTGCCACACCTGGAGACATGGAGAAACAGAGTCTGGGCAGTCTTCAAAGTGCTTTTGGCAGCCCCATTGCCTCCTACCTACCATAAAACATTGCTATTGGAGGCAGGATGAGAATTCTTTCTCCTTCAGAGGTTTAACCTGCACTTGAGTTTGAGATCTCCTTTCATTAAAAAGGAGTCCTGGACCTTCTTAGTGATTTTGTGTCTCCGCTGGGACTCTGTATTAGGAAGAGATGCAGGAGTTGCTACGATGTCCAAAGTTGACTCTTGACAGGAGGGATGGATACTTTGCAACAGGAATTGCACTACTGGAGATGATGCTTAGGATATGATAATCACTGCCTTCAATTACATCTTCCATAATCCCTGCATGTGCCTTAGTCCATCAGGGCTTGGGCTCTGGATGCTGTATTTTCACCTTCACAATACTATTATTACGGTCATAACTGAGATGACGTTTTTATGATAATGACATTGATCCTGAAGTACCAATCAAAATCCAGTACTCGAGGGATATTGAAATGATGCCATTTTGACATCTGACATTTAAAGTTTTTAGGGAAGAATTAAAAACTATATGATTTAAAATAAAAACAAAGACAACAATGAAAAAGGGAAGGGGTGCTAAGGACGCAAAATGACATTTGCTGTTTGACTGATATGTGCCAGGTTTTCTATTTGGAAATTTATTCACATTATTCTATTTGATCCTCTCAGTGGTCTTACAAAGTAGGTATTATGTAAATTCTGAAGATTAGGCTCAGTGAAGATAATCGATTTGCTCAAAATCACACGGCCAGTAAGTAGAAAAGCTGGATTCAAACCCAGATCAAATTCCATTATCCATTTTCTATGCAAGGACTCAAATTGGCCTCATATGTTTTCCTCTATCACATTAGTAATACAAATCATAAATGTTAGTCATTGGGAAAAGTAGGAGACTTAGCTGGACCAGAGTGGGGTGCGTGCATTCATGTGACTATAAATGGGAGTAACACTGAGATTACTGCAACCATCATTCCATCACTCTTGGTCACTCAGCACTCTTGTGACCTTGACCTTTATCTGAACGACAAACAGATGTTTAAGAAGAAATCAGAAATTCTTAAACACAGAATATGGTTTCAGAAGATGCGGTAGTCCAGTTTCAACTGTAGTCCTGGTTTAACAGATGAACATGAAAGTTTTCATAGGAAAAAAAAAAGGACAGACAAGTGAATTATGGGCTATTTTTGTGCCTCTTGACAATAAGTTCTTGCTAAACTTGGCTCAGTGTAGGGATCATAATGAAGAGCTGTTTTCAACAGTCTGGATAACACCTAATTCACTTCTATTGCTATCATGCACTCTAGAATTTCCTGGTTTTGTATCTATAAACCACTGAAATGTTTTGAAACTGTCAGTGTAATCAGGCCCAGCTACACATTCAAGACTTCCAGGCACACTGGGTGTTCAATGTATGTTTGTTAAATAAGAGTGAAAAATGAATACAGTTTATACCTAAATGTGCCAAAAAAAAAAAAAAAAAAAGAGAGAGAGAGCGAGCCCCTGTTAGATATTGCTTCCTATCTTCTGTTCTTTTTCCTTAAGAAAAATTCTGTATGCAATAGCATTATGATTTTTTTACTCAATCTGCATAACTAAAAAGTTTTAAGACTACGGGTTCTGTCTTTAGTATTTTATATTAGCCTTTATATTAGATGAAGGACCATCACTGATGAGAAGCTGTAATGCATATTGAGGAAGAATGTGGCCTTTGAGTCAAATTGCCTGCATATAAGCCCCAGTTGTGCTACTTACTAGGATGTGAACCTTGGACAAGTTACCATACCTATTTATGCCTCGATTTTCTTCTCTATAAAAGGGGATGATAATAATAATAGTACCAATATGAAGATGGAGGATTAGAGGGGCAAAAGATTCACTTCTCTTTGAGAAAAATAGCTAGAGGACAGACAGAAACTGTTCAGAAAACTGTTCTAGGGCTTAGGACACCAGAGGAAGGCTAGGCTCCACACAGAAAAGAGAGGGGCAAAGAAAAGGAGACTTGGCAGGGAAAATCCATGAATAAAGCTGCAATCTCAGCTGCTGGTACCCATCCCTCCCCCTAGAGCAGAGAGCAGTGGGTCTTCTGGCCCCTTGCCAGCAGTTACAGAGGAGGGGGTCACAGAAGTCCTCTTCTCCAGGAAAGGGTAGATGGAGGGACTTGCCCTATTGCTGATCTGGCTTTTGGCCAGAGAAATTGATCTGTAGCCTCCTAAGGTGCACTTCCAGGCTGGGGGCGGGGCCCCTACATAGTTATCCCTGGGAGCCCTCAGGGAAGGAAAGAGAAGCTGCCTTTTAAAACACCTTCCCTATTGACTTCCCTTCTTTCCATTTGCAAGGCTTGGCTTTGAATGCCTGCCCTGAAGTGTTCTCCAGAACATTGATTTTACACAGCTTGCCCCTACCAGGTTCCAGTGAATGCATTCCCCTCTGGGTCTGAACTGAGAGGTCTGCTGAAGCACTCTTTCTCCTGGCAGACCAGGAAAGTACATGCAAACAGGAAAAAGTAAATAAGTAAAAGAGGTTTTTGGGTACTTTACTGCCCCTCCCCAAGGCCTCTGGAAAGAGGTCTGCATCCTTTTACTGGGTCCATGGCCCTGGTTTGAGAAGTTAAACAGGAACAATCCTAAAGAACTAGAACAAGTTGAACCAAGAATCAAAGAACAGCAGCAACATGCAATATTAAATCCTTAAGCAAGAAAGAGAAACTGACCATCAGAGTAAACTTATCATCACAATCAGAAGCCTAGACGTCAACAAAACATTATATGCCATACTAAGAAAAAGTAAGATAGAGCTTAGGCTAAGGAACAAAACTAAGCTCCAAATGAGACACAGGATTTGAAACAACTAATCAATGATGTTCATACACAGCTCCTAAATCAAATCATGGAGTTGAAGGATAACAAGGCTAAAGAGATAAAAGACATTAAGAAGACAATGGGCAAACACAAAGAAGAATTTAAAATCTTGAATAGAAAAATAACAGAGCTTATGGGAATGAAAGGCACAATAGGTGAGATAAAAAATACGCTGGAGGCATAAAACAGCTGATTTGAAACCATAGAAGAAAAAATCAGTGATGTAGAAGACAGAACTAGTGAGATTGCAAAGAGAGAACACAGACAGAAAAGACTGGGAAAAATTGAGCAGGGTCTCAGAAAGTTGAATGAAGCACAAAGTACAACAATATACATGTCATGGGAGTTCCAGAAGGAGAAGAGAAGGGAAAAGGGGCAGAAAGAATATGTGAAGAAATAATGGCTGAAAATTTCCCAAATCTCATGAATATACAGGTTTAAGAAGCATAGCAGACTCCAATCAGAATAAATCCAAATAGACTTACTCTAAGACACATACTATTCAGAATGTCAAATGTCAAAGAAAAAGAGAAAATTCTGAAAGCAGCAAGGGAGAAGTGAATCATCACATACAAAGGATACCCCAGTAAGACTTTGTGCGGCTTTCTTACCAGAAACCATGGAGGTAAGAAGACAGTGGTATGATATAATTAAGATATTGAAAGAGAAATGCTGCTAGCCAAGAATTCTTTATCCAGAAAAACTGTCTTTCAAATATGAAGATGAGTTTAAAATATTCACAGATAAATAGAAACTAAGAGAGTTCATAAACTAGAATCTGGCTCTGCAGGAAACACTAAAAGGAGTTCTGCAGCCAGAAAGGAAAAGACAGGGGAGAGAGGCTTGGAGGAGAGTGTAGACATGAAGACTAGCAGAAAGAGGAAACAAAAAGGTAAAAAGACAGACAAAACAAGATATCACATAAGAAAGCCAAAGGATAAAATGGTTAAAGTAAGTAATACCTTTACAGTAATAACATTTAATGTTAATGAATTAAACTCCCCAATCAAAAGATACAGACTGACAGAATGGATAAAAAAGCATGAGCCATCCATATGCTGTCTGCAAGACACTTACCTTAGACCAAAGAATACAAATAGGCTAAAAGTGAAAGACTGGAAAAAGATATTTCATGCAAATAGTAACCAAACGAGAGCACAGGAAGCTATACTGGTGTCAGACAAAACAGACTTTAAATGTAAAAAAGTGATAAGAGATGCAGAAGGCCATTACATATTAATAAAAGTGACATATCACCAGGAAGGAATAATATCATAAAAATCTATACATCTAAATAAGGTCTTCCAAAATACTTGAGGCAAACTCTGGAAAAACCAAAAGGAGAAATATATGTCTCTACAATAATAGCTGGAGACTTCAACATGCCACTCATATCAATAGATAGAACTAGGCAGAAGATCAACAAGGAAACAAAGCTGGACCTAACAGACATATACAGAACATTGCACCACAAATCAGCAGTTTATACATTCTTCTCAAATGCTCATGGATCTTTCCTTAGGACAGACCACATGTTGGGTCACAAAATTGGCCTCAATGGATATAAAAAGAATGAAACTGTACAAAGCACCTTCTCTGATCATAATGAAATGAAGCTGGAAATCAATAATAGGCAGAAAGGGAAAATTTTGCAAATAGATAGAGGCTAAACAACACACTCCTAAGCCATCAGTGGGTTAAAAAAAATTGCAAGAGAAATTAGTAAATATCTTGAGAAACATTTTGAGTAGAATTAATACCAATTCTGTTTAAACACTTCCAAAAAACTGAGGAGGGAAAACTGCCCAACACATTTTATGAAGCCAACTTCACTCTAATACCAAAGCCAATTAAACATACAAGAAAAGAAAACTATAGACCAATCTCTCTAATGAACATAGATGCAGAAAGTTGGAGGATTCATGCTTCCTTGCCTTGAAGAATATTACAAAGCTACAGTGATCAAAACAGCATGTTATTGGCATAAATATAGACACATTGATCAATGGAATTGAATTGAGAGTTCAGAAATAGACCCTTGCCTCTATGGTCAACTGATTTTTGATAAGCCTACCAAGTCCACTTTACTGGGACAGAAGAATCTCATCAACAAATGGTGCTGGGAGAACTGAATATCCATAACCAAAAGAATGAAAGACCCCTATCTCACTCCTTATATAAGAATCACCTCAAAATAGATAAAAAAAAAAACCTAACCATAAAAACCAGGACCATGAAACTCCTAGAAGATAGTTAGGGAAACATCTTCAAAATCTTGTGATAGGAAGTGGGTCTCTTAAACCTTACACCCAAAGCACAAGCAACAAAGGAAAAAAAATAGGTAAATGGGACATCCTCAAAATTGAATACTTTTGCACCTCAGATGACTTTGTGAAGAAGGTAAAAAGGCAGCCTACGCAATTGGAAATTGGAGAAAATATTTGGAAATCTCACATCTGACAAGGGTTTATTATCCCTGATATATAAAGAGATCCTACAACTCAACAATAAAAAGACCCAATTAAAAAATCAGCAAAAGACTTGAAAAGACATTTTTCTAAAGAAGAAATACAAATGGCAAAAAACCACATGAAAAGCAGTTCAACATCACTAGCTTTAGGGAAATGCAAATCAAAGCTATAATGAGACATCATTCATACCTAATAGAATGGCCATTATTAAAAAAACAGAAAACTACAAGTGTTGGAGATGATGTGGAGAGATAAGAATGCTTATTCATCGTTGGTGGGAATGTAGAATGGTATAGCTTTTGTGGAAGTCTTTTGTCATTTTCTATGGATGTTAGATATAGGTCTGCCATGTGATCTGGCAATACCACTACTAGGTATATACCCAGAAGAACTGGGAGCAGGGACGTGAACAGACATCTGCACACACATGTTCATATCAGCATTATTCACAATTGCCAAAAGATGGAAATAACCAAGGTGTCCATCAACTGACGAATGGATAAGTAATTTGTGGTAATTACATGATGGAATATTATCAGCTGTAAGAAGAAGTGAGTTTGTGAAGCATATGACAATGTGGATGAACCTGGAGGACATTATTTTGAGTGAAGCAAGGACAAATATTATATACTTTTGCTATTAAAATATTCTATGCTTTTGCTATTATGAACAGAATAAAATGGGCAAACCCATGGAGTTAATAGCTAGAATAAGTCAAGAGAAAATAGAATGAGGTTAGAGAATGGAAAGCTGAGGTTTAATCTGTGCAGAATTGGTAAAAAGGTTGTAAATGTTTGGAAATGAATAGAAATGGTGAAAGGACACCATAGTGTTTGTAATTAGCAGCATTAATATATGGGTAACATAGTGGTTGAAAAAGAAGGTCTAAAGTCATGTATATCAGTAGAAGGTAAGCTAAAAAATGAAACATGGGACTGTATAGAATAATGTACCCTCTTGTGAAAAATGAGTATGGTTAATAATGCATATATAAGAATGTTTCCCTCCGAAACAGAACAAATATATGATATTTGATGCTAATATCAGGGTATTTGGGCAAAAATACAACCAAAGCAAACTGTGAACAGTAATATAAAGTAATATATGAATAACCTTCCATCATTGGTAAAAAAAGGAAGTATGCTAAGTGAAAGAAACTACACAAAAAGTACTACATATTGTTTGATGCCATCTGTACAAAATGTAAATATAAATAAATTATAGAGATGGAAATAGATTAGAAGGTATGTATGGGAGGAGAAGAATAGAAATATTGAGAGGTGACTACTAAGGGGTGGG
>PVKH010036845.1:0-11524 GCA_004027955.1 Chaetophractus vellerosus | reverse complement strand
GGCTTAGCTTCTGTTTTCTTCACGAGTTCAGCTGTAGACCATGAGGCTTTCTATGCATTGCGTCTCTCCACAAGGCCAGCTGTAGACTATCGGGCGAAGGGCTCACTCCATCAGAACTGCTTCTCCAAATCTCTTCTCTAAATCTCCGCTTCTCTCAATCTGCTTCTCTCAATCTGCTTCTCTCAATCTGCTTCTCTCAATCTGCTTCTCTCAATCTGCTTCTCTCAATCTGCTTCTCTGCTGCCTCTTATCTAGCCTCTTATACTTGAGACCACGCCCACCGAGGGGTGGGGCTCAACGTCTCACTGACGTGGCAGTTAATGCCCTACTCATAACTTAATCATGCCCAGGTGAACAGATTAGTTTACAAACATAATCTAATCTATATTTTTGGAATTCTTAATTAAATCAAACTCAAACCATTACAGAGACTGAGTAAAAATGGTCAATGAGGTTGGCCGAGAAAGCAGTGGCCCAAAACCAAGTGAAAGAGGAACAGTCAGCTGTGTTGAGTGCTCCTGATAGGCCAGGTAAGAAGGTGGAGAAGGCATATTTTTCAACATAGAGATTTATTCAAATATTATTTTAATAAAGCAGACTTATTAAGCGGCTACCTTAAGCAAGGTACTGCTAGGTGACGTTAATAGTGAAAAGAGGCAAGAAGTTTTTAAATTATCTGTTTCTTTGTTCATGCTCTGTTTTTTAAAGATGAGATGCTTAAGAGAAGTTGAGCCATTAAAAGAGTAATCTGATTTCTAGATTTCCAGGATTTTTAAATTATTAGGTTTTTTAAATGCTTAGGAAAATTCTGTTTTTAAAGTTACATTTGAATGGTGAAATGTTTGAAGTGTTCAAGAAAATCAGTATGATAAATGTCTACAGAAAGATTAAATATGTAAAAGATGTTAAATGCTTTGGGAAATTTGTTCTGCCAAATTTCAGAGTTGACTGAACACTAATCAAGTGAAAGTAATTTTTATACAAAAATGCCAAATTTATTAAATGACACAATATCTCTGCATTGATCTTAAAGATAGGAAAATTTGGTGTTAAATGTATAACCTTAATAAATTAAATCCTGATTAAAATATAATCATATACATAGGGAAGGAGACGGACTTAGAGCTGATTACACATGGAGGCTTGGGTAAAGGGAGCACTTGTTTCTCTTTGGAAGGAGAGGTGATGAGTACATATGCCCAAATTGATGCATTTCTTGTACAAAAAGAAAAAGTATACCTACATTAGTAAACCTTTTTCATAGACTCTTGCAATTTGTTGTTGAAAGGAATGACTAAGCTGTATCCCCTGCCAGAATCTGTGGAAGGTAGAACCAGGTTTTACTTATCTTTATATCTCAGTATCATACTTAAAATAAATGCTCAAAGATCTGGGAGATGAATGGGTATATGACACATGGCTCAATGATTGGGGATGAATGAGGAAGATAAAATATCCCTAAGGTTTTATGTATAAGCTGAAAATAAGAAGAGAAAATTTTAGGGAAAGAGTCTGAACTCAATGACACAACCAGAAAAAGGGGTAGAGTTGATTATATGAAACCACACAGATCCTTACAGTCCACAGCAAGAAATTTGGATTTTATCCCAAGGGAAGTGGGAAGCCATTGGAGGGTAGATTTTAGGCAAGACATTTTTAAAAAGAAACAAAACTCTCGTCAACAGCAGAAGGGGAGCCCAAATGCAATGCAACTGGAAGCCAAAACGCAATAAAAGACCTCAGAAAGGATCAGGACTTGTGGTGGGACAGTGGAGGGAAGTAACAAAAAGGGCAGACTGGTTGAAAGTCTACATATGGAACTTTCACACACCCAGGAGCCACGTTTAAACCCCCACACCAGAATTAGAGGATCTTGTTTGGAAAAATCTCCCATATAAAAGGAGGAGGAGGGAAATGAGACAGAAAATAGAGGATTAAAAAATAAAATTAAAGAATCAGCCCCAGGGGTCCAACTTCCAACTAATAAAAGTTTCAGAAAGAACGAACCAAGGAAATGGAGAGAACAGTATAAAAATCTAATGCAAAAGTTCTCCAGAAATGAAGAATAAATCTAAATTGAGAGGTCCCAGAAAAATGCAAGTGATACGTACCAAGGCATATCATTATGAACTTTCAGAATATCAATGATAAAATGGCAATCCAAAAAGCATCTCAAAAGAAAAAATAAGTCACTTACAAGGACAAGAAAACAGAAGGCATTAGATTTCTAAAACCTAGGCCTGGGAGGCTAGAAATCAATGAAGTAATACTTTAGAAAATTATTTGCAACCCCAAATTCTATATCCAGATAAATTATCAATCAAGTGTTAGAGTAGAAAATAAAAATACACTTTCAGGCATGCATTAGCTCAAAAAATTATTTTCTATGCATCCTTTCTTAGAAAGCTTCCAGAAAATGTAGCTGAAATTATAGCTGTTGAGAGTGAAGGAAGGCTCTAGGTCTTAGAGCTAGGGAGTAGATAAAGAAAAACAACTAATCTGAACATATAGGAAATATCACTGATGGGTGATTGTAAGAGATAATAGAACATTGTGGTAGGGTGGTGGTAGACAAATAACTATTGGTAAATACAAAAAAAGTAACAGCAGGTAAATTGAAAAGGCAATTATTAACTTCAAGAAAAATGATGAACCATATAAGAAAGGGAATATGATCATATTACACTATTTGACCAGGAGGGAACAATATTTACATTCAAATATAAATCCTGACTATCAAGCTAACCAAAAACTGCTCTATTAATGGCACATAGGGAAAAACTGGGGAATCTACCACGGTTAATAAATAATATCTAAAACTAACAAACCAAGAAACAATAACAGGCAAGTTTTTTAGAAATATGGAAGTAAATAACCAGAGGATACAATGAAACTTAGGACTGAAAGACAGTACTTTTTTTATAAGTCTCTTAGTACTATTGACTTTAAAAAATTTTTCTTAATATGTATTTTATTAGAGAAGTTGTGAGCTTATAAAAAAACATATGCATTATGTGCAGAATTCCCAAACACCACCCCTCCATCAATGCCTTGCATTGTGTGGAACATTTGTGAGAGATTATGAAAGAACATCATCAGACTATTACCACTAACTATAAGCCATAGCTTACATTTGGTATATTTTCTCCATATACCCCCTATTATTAACACCATGTATTAGTATTGTACATTTGTTATAGTTCATGAAAGAACACTCATATTTGTACTGTTAACCACAGTTCATCTTCCACCACATGGTTCACTGTGTTATACAGTCCCGTGCCTTGTACTATCTATCCAAAGTAGTACTATTGACTTTTTTTTTTTTTTGGTTACATATCCCCCTCTTTCTGCTTGCTCTTGCTGTGTGTTCATTTTTTGTGTTCTTCTATGTCTGCCCCATTGCAGCGATGCACCGAGTCAGCCCACCGCGTAGGCGGCTTGCCCCACTTGTGGGCGGCTCTGTTCCATTTCACGGGCGGCTGGGCTCCGTTTCGTGGGCGACTTGCCCTGCCCGTGGTGGCTTTGCCCTGCCCGTGGCGGCTTTTTTGCCCTGCCCACAGTGGTTTGCCCCCTCAAGGTGGTCTATCCGCTTGGAGAGGTCCCCGGGAACTGAACCCGGGGCCTCCCACGTGGTGTACTGGCACCCTATCCACTGGGCTACAGCCGGCCCCCAGTACTATTGACTTTTGAAGCTATATTTGTTTTGTTAAAAACTTTTACTAAAATATTTTCTTGGAAAAAAAACAAAAAAAAAAAGAGTCTGGCTAGTATGTGGAAAGTGAATTACAAAGAGAAAAGAGGGTAGAAAAGGTAAAAGGAGACTAGTAAGGAAACTAAGGCAGGCCAAGGAAGATGGTAGTGGACATAGAGAAGAGACCGTATTTCAGATTTTTTTTTTTTTTAAAGAGAGAAAACTGAGAAGACTAGGAGACAGATTTGATGTATGTATAGGGAGGCAGAGTGAGAGGAAAGGAAAGGGAAAAATCAAGGATGGCAATCAAGATCTTGGCTTGAACTACTGAGTGGATGCTGGTAACATTTGAGACAGGGAAGACTGGGGTGGGAGGAACAGGTGGTAGAAATCAAGAGTTCAGTTTTGGGGACCGCTGTAGCCCAGTGGATAGGGCGCTGGTTTACCACATGGGAGGCCCAGGGTTCGGTTCCCGGGGCCTCTTCGAGCAGGCAGACCGCCTTGAGGGGGCAAGCTGCCGTGGGCAGGGCAAAAAAGCCGCCACGGGCAGGGCAAAAAAGCCGCCACGGGCAGGGCAAAGCTGCCAGTGAGCAGGCAAGGTGCCAGCGAGCAGGCAAGGCCGCCACATGGTGAGCTGACTCGGCAGGTCGCCGCAACAGGGGGGAGACTAGCAGACACAGAAGAACGCAAAAAAAATGAACACAGCAAAAGAACAAGCAGAAAGGGGGGGATATGTAACAAAAAAAAAAAAAAAGAGTTCAGTTTTACATGTATTAAGTTTGAGATGCTTATTATATCTCTAATGGCAAGATCAAGAAAAAAGTCCGATTCATGAGCCTAGGCTCAGGAGAGAAGTGAAGGTGAGGACTGGAGGTAGAAATTTTAGAGTCCTTAGCTACGGTTCATATTTAAATCTCTGTGGCTGGATAGGATACCACAGGGAGAGAATATAAAGAGTTAGGGCCAAGTCCTGGGCTCTCCAGCACTCAGAGGCGAGACAGAAGAAAAGAAAGCGAACAGAAAATAGGAGCATGCATCTACCTCGTGGAATAAGGGCAAGTACTACTCGATAAAATCTTTATATCATAGAAAGACTGACAGAAAGAAAGAAATGACAGATGACTACATGTACTTTATACACTTGTGAATGTACTAGAAATAATGTAAAATGTATCTCCTATTATAGGACATGGTCAAAAAAATTTAAGAAATACTGAGGAAGGGGATGAGAAGCCAAGAAAAGACAGAGAAAACAATTAGTATGTAGGAAGAAAACCAGTAGATTATACAAAAGCCAAGAGAAGGGCCTCATGGAGGGAATGTTCAACTGTCTAGAATGTGTTATGAGGGGTTAAGTACAATTAGGAAAGATAAGAGACCACAGGTTTGGCAGCATGGAGGACAGTTGTTACTGATCTTAACAAGGACAGCTTCAGTGAATGTTGCAGCTAGAAAACAGAAGAGTGGTTTTTAGAGTGAATGAGAGGCCAGAAAGTAGAGACAGCCAATACAGACAAAAAAGAACCTCCCGAGGAACCTGAAATCTGAAAATCAGAATTCACTATGTGAAAGAGGCCATGAGAGTTATAAAACAAACTAGGCTGTGAGTTCCATGGGGCAGATCCCTGTCAGATTTCTGTGTTCCCAGGGCCTAGTAGGTATACAACACTCAGTTTGCTGAACTGAATGTAATCAGAAAACAGAAGACCCTGCCCAAAAGGCAGAGGCTCTTAATCTGAACTCCATGGGAGTGCTTAAGGACGGGGAGTCCATGAAGCCTCTGAAACAGGAAAAAAAAAAAAGTGTTGGTGCATTTTTCCAGGGAAAAGTTTCATAGCATTCATCAGATTCTCAAAAGGGCTTGTGACCACCAGAAAGGTGAGAAACATAGTTTAAGGGCTTATGCCTAAACTATCCAGCCACTCCCTACTTTTCAGCCAGCTCTGGAAAAAAAAAAAAAAATGGCACCCTAGTTTCTCTTTCAAGTCTGGTTCTATCCTTGCCTCCTCTCCCTCAAGCCACAGCCCCACCCTACTCAAATGAGGAAGCTATCCTACATTAGCTCTCCCAACAAAAAGTGTTTGGATTACTTCTTCATAGTTCTTGACCACTGTGATCAAAATAAGGTGTTCTTTCACCTACCACAACTCTCTTATTCCATAATGTTTTCTGAAACTAAAGGTAGGGCACTTTCAGGAAAATTGCTAAAATTAAACAGTCGAATAGCTATTGGGAGCTGAAAGAACAAGTCTAAAGCATGTAGCAATTAGGTATTCTGATGCCTCAAAGGCAAGCTTGGCAAATATTCCATCCAAAGTGTGGTATGGTCTTGATGTCACATCCCCATCTCTAAACAGCCTGCATCTTCAAATTAGAAAAGATAACATATGCTCTTCTCCCCCACTTCCAAACAAATCACAAGGAACTGGTTTTCCTCACTAGAAGGGCCTTAAACATCTGCAATTAGCCCCAAATCTTGACCGCACAAGAGGAAATTGAGAAAGGCTCTTTAATTGTTTCAATTCATAAGAAAAAATAAGGCTGTGTATTTAGAAGCTTTTACTCTGACTTAGAAAAAAATTTTAATCATATACACACAAATATATAAATACATATATAGGCAAATGCACAAGCACACTTCTTCACAGATCTGATACTGAGCATTAAGTAGCACATTAACCGTGTAATGAATAAGCTCTAGGGTATTTATTATGAATTCTGACCCATTAGTGCATCAACCAGAATCCATACATCAATACTGTAAACATTGATTCTAACTACTTCCCAAATTTTTACGATTGCTCAGCAACTTTGCTAAGAGATCTATCCTTACCATGTACTGTGTATAAAGAAATCAAAGAGATCTAAGATTGTGCTACTATTACCTTGAGAAGAAAGTTTCCTGCCCTCTCATTCCAAGGATGAAAAAAACTCCACAGCAAACAAAATAGCACCATTATTTCAGAACTAAGAATACGCTTACCTGACCCTATAAGTTTAATATAGTGTTTTTAAGTTCTGCCTAATCTGAACATCTCTGTTTGGAATTAGGTTTAAGGCTGAACTCGAGGTAAACAAACCATTTCACATGTGTGCTTAAAACCCAACTCCGTCGGGGGTAGTGAAACCTCTCGTTATCGTTTGGGTCAGTACCTGTGAAAAGGAAAAGGAGGAAACGGATCACTTCGCCTCCTAATACAGGCCAAGGATGAAATCTGGGCAACCGAGCGCAGACGCTGCCGAGAAGCAAGAACTGCTTTAACGCAGAGTCAAGATGTCCAGCCCAGGAAGGATCCTTGCCTTCCCCAGGATGGTCAGGGGTACAACTCCTCTGCGCTCACCAGGAGAGGACAGTGGGCAACTGACGACTGTAAGACACTTGCCCATCCCTGGGGTTTATTTGCGGGGGAGGGGGACATACAGAACAAGCAGGTCAGAGATGAGGGTCAGGCTCGCGCGTGTACAGCGCGTGTCACTGACCCCGGCCGGACGCCCGCACTCACCGCACACCATCAGCAGCAGGACCATCAGCAGCGTGGCCACGAACACCAGCAGGGTCAGCCCGACGTTGTGCCACATCTTGGGGGCGGGCGACGGGGGGAAGGGGCGGCAGAAAGGCGGGGCGGGGGGCGCCGGGCAGGCGGCGCGTCCTCGGCCTCAGCTGCGGGCGCCGGGCGCGACCCCGCGCCGGGGCGGCATGGGCGGCGGGCGCCCCTCGGCAGCGCCCCCAAGGGGCGGGGCGGCACCTCGTCCTCCCCGGGGCGGGTGACGCGGGCGGCAGGGAGCCGCTGGCGCCGCTACCCCCTCATCGCTCCGGAGAGCCGGGGACGGCGCGCCGAGAGAGCCCGGCGACAGCCCGACGCGCTTCCATGGCCGACGCCGCGCGCCTGCGGACGGGAGAGAGCGGCGACAGAGGGCTACGCGGCGGCTACAGGGCCGCAGGCTCCGTGGGCCCCGGGGACGGCAGATGTTAACGACTCCCGGCGGCCGCCGCAGCTGCCCCTCAGCCTCAGGCTCCCTCCCCCTGCGGCGGCTCATCACCGGGCGCCCCTCGGCTCGCCTCCGCCGCGGCGCGGGGTTGGCTGGGAGATGGAGTGCGGGGCCCGGCGGAGGCGTGGGGAGGGCGCCCGGAGGGACTACAAGTCCCAGAATGCACCGTGGCCCCGCCTCCGCTGCGCCCGCCCCCTCGCCTGTGCTGCTTTCGGACCGTCTCTACCTCTGGATGGAGCCTGGTGTTCTCGGAAGCCTCAGGCTGCGCGGCTGCTTTCCCCCATTTCTGCGTTCACAGCGTCGTTTCGTTTGAATCTATGGCGACGCAGTACGAGAGGGGGGAGAGCAGCTGCTTGACAAACTGGTTGCACCTGAACCTAGCTCTATTGCCGGGGTCAGTGGTTGGATCCTTCGGACTTTTGAGGAGGTACGCACATCCTTGCCAAGAGACGGGCCAAAGGCACGGAATCTCCCTGTCTTTCCTGCACCTGATGTTATGTTCGATGTTTTCATAAGTATTGTATTTCAGAACTGGCCCGCGGACAACTTAAAGACATCTGCTGTGCCCTGAAGTCACCGGAGTTGTTAATTTGATTCACCTGCTTCCTCCAGACGAGTCGACGGATGACCCATAGCTGAAGATTTTTGCTGCACAAGCTTGAAGAAAACCCCTGTGAAACAAGACGCTTGAATAATCTCAAATGCTCTCATTCCCTACCTGAAATTAGAATTCCCCAGTTCCACCAGGATACATTCTCCCGTTAAAGGAGAAGATACACATGTCGCCCTCTGTTAGGAAGAATTTTATGTAGTCTTCACGTTTTCCCGTGTCTCTTGCTCCCCGCCACTTTTTTACAGACAAATTGCTTTTCCTTGGCCTCTGTTTCCCAAAACAAAAACACTTAAGCAGCAGGCTCTTGACTTAATAAATATATCCTAGACATACCAAGCTGCCCTGTGTGTATATTCCCTAAGCAACAGCATATGAGCAAATACTGAATATGAAAATACGTTAAGGGATAATTATTTGCAGAAGATTTCATACAGGGTTCCTATAAAGAGAGAATGAACCCAGTGCAACTAAAATCTGTTTACAATAATTCAATTTTTTATACAGATGGTTCAATTGATTTGCATAAATAAAGCACATTTTATTAAAATACAGTTGAATAGTCTGAAAGGACACAGTCAAAAGACCTGGAAGAATTTACTTTAAAGCTTTATGTCTTCTCTTTCCTCCATATATATTGAATACTTAATAGGTGCCAGGCACTGCTGTAGGTGCTGGGGATAAAGCGGTGAATAAAACAAACAAGGTGCCTATGCTCAAAATGTTTGTATTATGGTTGGAAAACACAGGAATAAGCATAAATAAGGAAATTCCATGACCTGCTAATTCCTATAGTGAACACAAACATGATGGTGTAATGAAGATAGGGGTATTATTTTGAATGAGGTCAGGGAAGGCCTTCTTGAGGAAGTGACATTTAATCTGAGACCAAAATGACAGTAAGGATCCTGGCATGGAAAGTCATAGCAAAAGAGCATACCAGTAAAGGGAGCGGTTAGTACAAAAGCCACAAGGAGCAAACAAGCTTGGCCCTTCCTCTAAGCCCTCACAGTGTTTTTCAACCCTGGATAAGTATTTCGTCTCACCTAGGGAGATTTTAAGAGTACAAATGGTTGGACCCCATCCCCACATGGATTAAATCAGAATCTGGAGATAAGGTCCAAGCACTTATTTTTTTTCAAAAGCTCCCAGGTGACTAATAGGCACCTGTGGTTGAGAACCCTGGCTCTAAGGCAGTGGTTCTCAAAGAATGGTCCCCTAAATAGCAGCATCAACATCACCTGGGGCCTTGTTAGAAATACAGTTTCCTGGGTCCTATCCCAGACCTCCCTATTCAGAAACTGGGGTAACCCAGGCAAGAGGTGGTGACTCAGAATAGGGTAGTAATTGATGGAGTTAGTGGGAAGTGGACAGATTTGGGATTTGTTTTGGAAGTAGATACATTAAGATTAGCTGATGGATGGGATGCTGGGGCAGATGAGAAAAAGAGAAGTCAAAGTGACTCCCAGGTTTTTAGCCTAAGCTTCTAGGTAAATGGTGGTGTCATTTCCTGAAATGTAGAAGACTGTGCAAGTCTCCCAGAATGCCTTTAGAGACCCTTTAGAAGAGATCCTCAAAGATCAGCCTTTGGGGAAACTAAGGGTGAAGGATGTTGTGACTTGGGCAAAGTCACAATGCCAGGACCCTAAATCTCCTAACTCTCAAGAGTCTAGTATCTTTTCCACTAAATCATTCTGCTCTATCATTTTTTCCCAAAAATAAATTCTTTTATTCTTGAGCCACAATTATTTCTGGAAATAATCTATGTACTGTCATTTCATCCCTGTATAAAATACCCCTTCCTCTACCTTCTGTTTTTATCCCTGTATGAAATGCTCTGCCTCCTCCTTATCCCTGTATAAAATGTTCTGTTCTCTCCCTACTAGGATGTAATACTCAAACCTTCTGATCTAGAAACGTCTGTCCACTTTCCTCCTCAATAAGACCTCCCTGAATCCTCTTCATTTGTCTGTCTCCTTTAAGCCTGTAGTTCTCAGCCTCATCTGCCCACTGGATTTAACCAAGGAGCTTTAAAAACAGGTTCCTTCTAGGATAACTGAGGATGGCAAAGATCTGTATTTTTTAAATGTTCCCCAGGTTTGGATGACCAGTCAGATTTCAGAAACACTAATGTAAACTACATTTAGGAATTAATTTTGTACCTGTCTTGTGACATCCCTTGGACTGTATTATGTTGTTATTTAACACTTATAAATATGCCTTGCTCCCTGATTTTATGGGCGGATCACTTACCACTCCCCTGCTGCTGCTTCCTTCCAAGAGGGAGTAACTTAATTAGTGTAATAATATGCCTGGGTTTTCTATGCTTCTTTATTCTCTAGGTCCGTGGTGAAGGGAGGGGTGATTTGCCTCATTGGTGCATTTGGGAAGATTTAACTGGGTTGGCTCAGCTCCACTCCTCCCACATTCCTCTTGGATTTAAGCTATTTTATGCCTCATTTGGGTAGGGATTCCTATGTTTGCCTCAACTTAGGGTTTGGTTAACAGGCCTGGCTGGCTCTCACATTATTAAATGTTCTCTGGCATAGTCTTTATTATTAACAAAGACAACATTTTGGCCTTCAAATGTCTTATACTTCTTAAATTTCTCAGTTGGGCAACATTATTCATTGTTCCTTCTCCATGATCCCACGCTGATTTTCAAGTAGAGGAAAGAGCCATAAAATCGGCTTCTATGTATTGCCACATATTCAGTATAGTCACATATACATTATTATTATCTTAGATGTGTAATATAAGATTTTATGGATGAGCTCAAGGCTTAGAGAATCTAAAAATCTTAGTAGTAGGTACGGGATAGCGCCAACATTAAAATCCAGGTCTGTTTGACTTTAAAGAAAATCTTGTTTCCATTGCTAAAATTCCTTTCAGTTCTAAGGAATTTGGAGTAGAGGTATTATAGAATGGTTGAGAATTCCTGTTCTATAATTAGACTTGGGTTTGAACTCTGACTTCCCCCACCTTGGATGAATTAATCTCTCTAGGCCTCTATTACCTACATTTGCAAAATGGGATAATAATAGTACCTTCTTCATAGGGCTGTTTTGAGAATAAAGTTAGATGCTGTGTATAAAAAGCTTACTTAGCACAGCACCCGGCACTTAGTCCTTCAATAAGTGTTAGCTATTACTCTTTTTTTTTTTTTAAACTATGGAGTTTATTTACTTTTATTTATTTTTTTTATTTCACATCCTCCCCTCCCCCCTTCT
>PVKH010036844.1:0-11535 GCA_004027955.1 Chaetophractus vellerosus | reverse complement strand
GCAGGGCCCTGCTCCATCTGTACCAGTAGGGAAGAATCCCTCCTTGCCTCTTCTAGCTTCTGGTGTTTGCTGGCATTCCTTGGCTTGTAGCTGCATCACTCCAATCTCTCCCTCCCCCCATGCTCCTTCCTTCACTCACTCCCGTCCCCTTTCCCACTGTCCCTTCTTTCTAACTTCTCTCTTCAGTCAACTCATGTAACGGATACCTACTCTCTGCCAGGAGCCTTCAGGGGTGCTGGGGACAGAGTGGTGACCTGGACAGACACGGTCCTCATTCCCACACAGTTCCTTCACCCCCACGTGAACTGTGTGGCCTTGGGCAAGTCCACCATTCTGAATCTGTTTCCTTCCTTCTGTGTCCACGACTTTCTCTGACACCCAGACATTCTCTGTTCTGAGATTTCTTGTGGTTGAGCTGCTGGCCCAGAACTGAGTTGCCACAGAGGAGAGACTGTGCAATTTTAGTTGCAGCCTAAGGATGATCAGATTCAATACACATTGCTTCTAGTGGTATAAAATGCCACTTCCCCAGGCCTAATTCTTCATTTTCTAGTCTTAAAGCAGTAACCAAAAGGAAGCCCCAAACATTTGCCTAATGGCCAGGCAGTTCATTGGCCAAAGCCCGAAACCACCCAGCAGCCAGGCATGGAACCAGCTTCTCTCACACCGTGGAAGCCAGCCCTGCAGTGAAGTCTGACCTGTCTCTCACCAAGGCTACCAGGGTGGGGTGGCCCAGGGTTTCTCCAAGGTCAGTGCCCTCAGCAGGAGCCCAGCATGTAAGCTTTCCTTGGCAGGGTGAGGCTGCCTTCTGCAGACCACAATCTCCCACAGGCAGCCTCTCCATGAGAATCAGGGCATGCCCGGTCAGCAGATCCCTCTGCCCACCCTAGGAGGTCCGTCTGGACTGGCTTAGGTGCTGGAAGGTGATCTTCAGGGTTTGACTTGAAGCTGTGTTTGCATAGCAAGTACACTGCTTTTATTTATATTGTATGTTACAAATCAATGACTATAGCAATATTTCATAATGTATTCACCTGTATTTCCATTGTATATAAGAATGAGGAAACAAATCATCCATATCAAAGATTATTACTTTAACATTTTGATAGATGACTTGAGGGGTTGGAGATTTGGGCAGCGATTCTGAAGACCACCATCCTGAATGAGCTGCCCCTGGAAGCAGCCACTGGGAGAGACCCTGTGTGTTGGGAGGACCCTAGGCTGACTGCAAAGACTCTGGGGAGTTAGTATGATCTTAGGCAGGCCCATCACCTCTCCTGGCTTTAATTTCTTTAGCTGTAAAGCTGAAATACAATTTCCACAGAGATTAAAATTTCATAGACTTATGAAAGTCAAATCAAATAAGCTAACAGTTAAAAGCCCTTTGGGGGGGGCGCAAAATTCTGTATAAATGGAGGATATTGCCATTGTTGTTGTTGTTGCAATCTGGATAACCAAAGGGAAATTTTGTCACCCCTGAAAAAACTGTGGAGTAGATTTCTTGCAAATTTGTACCAGAAGCTTCTTGCCCTTGTTTCTTCATTCCCCACCCCACCCATCGAAGGTTGAAGTAGTAACCTGGCAGCTCCTATGGGTTGACTCAGCGACACACGTTTGCTTAGTTCTTGACCTCAGATGTCCCTTGGCACCTGCCATGCTAATTCCAGTTTGTTCTGACTCCTTTTTGAACAAGAATATGAGCTTGCACATGCCCTGTGAATTAGGTGGTAAAGGGAGCTGGGCAGGGTTTGCCTATTATAATTCTGAGCTGGGATTCTGGCCACAGAGCTCAAGCTTTGTTAAGGCCCAAGCCCGGACCCTCCTGCAGCCCAGGAGGCACAGTGCACTCCCTCACCTGTGGTGACTGAAACATGAAGGTCTTTGGCCTCACCAGTCCTGCTTCTGCTACCCAACCTAACTTTTTGCTGCCACTTGAGAAGGGTTTGGGGAGGGTCTAAGGAATCCCAGCATGTCAGGGCTGGAGAAGGCTCAGAGCACCTGCAGACCCCTCTTTCATTTCATAGACGGGAAACAGAGGCCCAGGAGACAGGACTGGACTGGGGTCACAGAGAAAGTTTGTGGTTGTGAGAATTCTACCTGCCAGGCAGTACTGGGTTGAATGGTTGCCCCACCCCACCCCAAATTTATGTCCATCTGGTGCCTTTGAATGCAACTTTATTTGGAATAGGGTTTTGCAGATAAAATTAGTTAAAATGAGGTCATCCTGGCTTAGGATGGGCCCTAAATCCAATGACTTGTGTCCTTATAAGAAGGTCTTGTGAGGACATAGACATGTGTGGTGGAAATGAGATTGGAGTGATGCAGCTGGAAGGCAAGGCCCGCCAAGGATTGCCTTCAGAGGTGTGGAAGAGAGAATTTCTGTTCTTTGAAACCACCCAGTTTGTGGTCATTTGTTACAGCAGCCCTGGGAAATGAATCCACAGGCCAAGGCTCTTTCTGCTGTTTCCTGTGGAAGTAGCTCCAGTGATCCTCAAGGACAACACTCAGTGAGCTCAGTGCTGAGGACAGAGCCGAACAGTTTACATGTATCATCTTACTTAATCCTTGTGATAAGCACATGAAGCATTTATTATTACCCTCGTGGCTCTAGAAGATAGGGTACTTTTCTTTCTTTTGCATTGTAGTTTTGAATAGTAAGATAGTCACATGGTATAAAAATATGAAAGTTACTAAAGGACCATACAGTGAAATCTCCTTCCCACCCCTTCTTCCCGCCAACCAGTTTTCTCTGCTGGGAGTAACCATCATTATTAGGTACTGGGGATTGAATCATGTCCCCCATAAAAGTCGTGCTTAGGTCCCAACCCCTGGTCCTGTAGTTGTGAACCCATTTGTAAATAAGACCTTTGAAGATGGTATTAGGTAAGGTGTGCCCAGACTGAATGAGGGTGGGCCTTGATCCAATATGGGTGAAGCCTGTATAATCAATGGAAATTGAACACTGAAAGAGAAGCCACAGGAAAGAGCTAGAAGCTGGAGGTCAACACATCCTGGAAGAGAAAGGAGAAGCTGCTGCTATGTGCATTGCCATGTGACAGAAAAGCCAAGGACCAAGGATCGATGGCAGCCAGCCCCAGAATGCCACAGTCTTAGGAGAGAAAGCATCATCTTGTTGACACTTGGACTTTGGACTTCTTCTAGCCTCAAATCTGTGAGCCAATGTGATGGTTAGGCTAATGTGTCAACTAGGTCAGGTGATGGTGCCCAGTTGTCTGGTCAAGCCAGCACTGGGCTAATTGCAATGCCAGGGCTTTTCTTGGGCTTTAATCATCAATGAGTTGCTTGCATAGATGGCAGATTACATCGACACTCAACCAAGGAGATTGCTGACAGCAATGAGTGACAGTCTCACCCAATTAGTTGCAGGCCTTAAAAGGGGAAGTGATTTCAGCATTCAAAGAGAGAATTCCTGGCTCTAAGTCAGAAAGCCAGCATCTCCTCAGAACTCACCAAGTACCTTCATCGGAGCCCCTGGTTTGCACCCTGCCCTGTGGAATTTGGACTTGTGCATCACCATGGTCGCACGAGAGAATTTTATAAAATCTCATACTATTTACAGATATCTTCTGTCAGTTCTGTTTCCCTAGAGAACCCTGACTAATATATCCAATAAGTCCCCATTGTTTAAGCCAACCTGTTGTATGGTATTTGTTTTAGCAGCTGAGAAACTGATACACCAGGTTTTTGCATTGCCTTTCAGAACTATTCTATAGATAAACTTGCAAAGAGGCTACAATGCTCTCTCCCCTCCCACCATCACCTTTTTATGACACAAGTTACAGTGTACTATACTATACAGATAGTTCCATGTCTTGATTTTCACTTATTGATGTATTTTGGAGCTTCTGTCCTTGTCTCAGCAGCACTGGATGCAGATGAACATCCTGACTTCTTAAAACCAGCTTCCCTGTGACCCCCTCTTTCCCCTTGTTTTCCTTTTCCTTTGTCAGCTGCTCCTTCACAGGCTCCTTTGCTGGCCCCTCCTTCTATTCCTTGCTGATGACCCTCGGGGCTCACTGGTAAACATTTCTCTCAACTCCTCCCCCACTCTCTCCCTAAACCTTCCCTCCCTCCTAAAGTGTGAACTCTACTTACACTGTAGGTATGTAAAGTAGCTATAAGTGTAAGTAAGCTCGCATTCACGTGTGAGTCTCTGATCCCCACATACTGATCTTCAGATCAGACTCCTCTGAGTCCACTCTCCCATAGCCATCACTTCCTCATTTGGAGGTCTCACCAATACCTTACAACTTACATCATAGGGGAGCAGATGTGGCTCAAGTGGTTAAGCTCCTCCTGAAAAAAATTTTAAAAAACAGTAAGCAAAAAAAAAAATGAGAAAACCAACTCAGGGAAGCCCGTGTGGCTCAGTGGTCATGCGCCACCTTCCCACATACAAGGTCCCAAGTTCAATCCCCAGCCCCTGGTACCTGGAAAAAAAAAAAAGCTTACATGATTAGTCAGATATCTTTATTTCCTCAAACCTGGTCTTTGTCTTCCTCATATTCGTTAGTAGCACCCACATTCACTCACCAGCTCAAGCCAGACCTCCCCTGCACACACACATACTCACCCCACATCCAATCCACCACCAAGTCCAGGGGATTCTAACCCCATGAGAGAGCTCGACTCTGTCTACTTCTCCCCATCACCACTGCCATCACTGTGTCTCTCCTGGACTCTTGCAATAGCCTCCTGGCGGAGTAGCTCACTTCCACTCTTAACTACCACACCCTCCCACCCTCAACTCCCATCATCCGATTACCACACAGGAGCTCATGATCACCCGAAAAATTCAACAGCTGTTTTTAGAATAAAATCCAAATTCCTTCCCTGGTGTATTAGTCAGGGTTCTCCGGAGAAACAGAACTGACAAGATATATATAAAGAGATATATCATAGGTATTGGCTCACAAGACTATGAGGATTGGGAAATCCAAATTCTGCAGGAAGACTGTGTTTTAGCTTGCTAAAGCTGCTAAAGGCAATATACCAGAAATGGGTTGGGTTTTATATGGGGATTTATTAGCATTCAAGCCTACAGTTCTGAGGCCAGTTCTGAGGATGCCAAATCAAGGCATTCTCACACGATGTCTTCTCCCCAGAGATCACCTGCCAGTGATCCTGGACTCCTCTGTCACATGGCAAGGACATGGCAGCATCTGCTGTCTCTCCCTTCTCTTCTGAGTGTCATTGCTTTCAGCTTCTTACTTCCATGGTTTTCTCTCCTCTCTCTCTCAATTTCATTCTCTTATAAAGGACTCCAGTAAGAAGATTAAGACCCACCCTGTGGGGAGCAGATATAGCTCAAGTGGTTGAAAGCCTGCTTCCCATGTACAAGGTCCAAAGTTTGATCCCCGGTGCCTCCTAAAAACAAACAAACAAACAAACAAACAAACAAATGAAAAAAAAAACAACTCTCACTGGGAGGCAGATGTAACTCAGTGGTTAAGCACCTGCTCCCCATGTACAAGGTCCTGTGTTCAATACCCAGTACCTACTAAAAACAACAACAACAACAACAACAACAAAAAACCAACCTGGGCTACACCCTAAGTGGAATAACCTAATTAAAAGGTCCCACCTACAATAAGTTTATATCTACAAGAATGGATTAGCTTTAAGGACATGATTTTCTGGGGTCCATCCAGCTTGTATCACAGGTCACAAGCTGGAAACTCCAATGAAGGTGAAGTTGAATTCTCCAGAAGATGGCTGGCTGAGTAGGAGGCAGAATCTTAGTCCTCCCCTTTAAGACCTCCAACTGATTGGATGAGGAGACTCCCCACATTGCTGAGGGCCATCTCTTTTGTTGATTGTAGGTATAATCAGCCACAGATTCAACCAACCATTTATAGATGTAAGTCCATCCACAAAATACACTCGCAGTAACAAGCAGGCCAGTGCTTGCTTGACCAAACAACTGGGCACCATAATCTAGCATGGTTGCACGTGACTTAACCATATCACACCTAGCTACCAAGCCCTGCAGGACACAACTCCTACCTTTCTTTCCAGCCTCACAGTATGCAATCCTCTCCTTTCCCCAGATGGTGTTCTCTCAGTTTCTAGAACATCCCAAGCTCTTTCTGGCTCCAGGGCCTTTGCGTATATGCTCCCTCTGTCTGGAAAGCCCTTCTCCGGGTTAGCTCCCTTTTCTTTGAGGCTTAGCCTAAGTGTCACCTCTTGGTGAGGTCCCCCTTGGCTCCCCTGCTATTCTCTATCTCAGCTTATGGCTTGTTTCCTTCATTTCACTTGCGGTTATGATTGTGATTATTTTTATGTAATGTTTGTTTTCTTTCTCGACCTCTCCACAAGAAAGCAAACTCCATGATGGCAGGGACCATGTTTATCTCATTTGCCATTGTATCCCTAGAGCCTTGCACACTGCATGATACATAGTAGGTCTTCAGTAAATGTCTATTCAATGATTAAACAAATTCCCATTTTACATATGGAGAAACTGAACTTTTCACCATGCAGTGAGTAGGCAATAGGGTTGGGATTTGACTCCAGGCAATCTGATACTAGACACGGATTTTATATGCAAGAAGCCAAGAGAGAGGCATGAATTGTCATTGTGTGCATTCAGATTTTCACGAAATACAGAGAAGGAATAGAATCCCATACTCTTTTCCTTCTCTCCAGGGCAACATGAAAAGCTCTAGTTTTAGTGTTGAGTAGGAGATGGAGGGGAGGTGGGGGTGGTGATGATGAGATTTAAGGTCCTTGGGTTTTGCCAGGCCTGCCGATGGAGCAGGGAAACCACCTGGCCTCAAGCTTCTCACACTCTCGTTGCAGTGGGAACCAGGCTTCTCCCAGGGCAGAAGCCTCCCTGTCAGCCTATGATGCTGAAGATCAGGGAATTGGGGACGTTGCACTTCTGCTAATTACTGGCTGCTTTTTTTTTTTTTAAAACCTGCTGCCTGTGCTGTGAGTAAGAGAGACTTTTTCAGGACTGTTGGTTAATAGTCTTACAGAAATCTGGAGTCTTTTATATATTCAGCTGCTTCCCTCTCACTGAAATAAGTTGAATCTTTATTAAGCAGTTTGACTCTAATAGAAGCCATTGAAGGGAGCAGGGGATGAGAAAACTGGGGCTGTCCTTTAGAACAAGCCCTTCAGCTGCATCTACAGGAAGGGTCCAATTGTGGCTGACATTTCTCTGGTGGAGGGGGTGGGAGGCAGGCCAAGGAGATATTTTTCTCTCCAGCCCAGCAGACAGGAAGTGCATTGTGCTCTAGGAAGCGCATGCTCTTCCTTCTTTTAATAAGCATTGCTCTCCATTAAGGGCCTGGATGCAGTTTGTGGGAGAGCAGGAGGATGTAGCTGTTCTTACACTCTTTTTTGGTTTGTTTCCTTTCAAAAATTTTTTGAAATATGAAACATACAGAGAAAACTGCACATCATAAATGTCCTGGGTTAGATTATTGCTCAGCAAATATCCGTTCTCCACCTTGACCACCATCGGAGGAGCATATTGCCCCACTGCACTGGTGTTGGGCTTGGCTGTGTGGTTTGCTTTGGCCAGTGGAACGTGGACAGCAGTCAAAAGCTGCTCGTTCCAAGCCAAGAGCTTAAGAGACCCTACATGTTTCCGTTCACCCCTCTTGTGCTCCTGCCTTCCACCATAAGAAAGCCTGCCTGGAATGGCTGCTGGTTAAAGGAGGCCGAGAGCTCTGTGGAGCAGATGTACACTCAACCCACAGTTAGAGCCAAGGTCAGCAGAGCCCAACCTAGAACAGCTGGACTCTAGCTACCCACACAACAGTCAGCAAGAAATACATACTCATTGCTGTATGCCCTTGGGCTTGGGGGTGGTTGCTTCTGGCAATAGCTAGGATGCAATAAACTGTACGGCTCAAGAACTTTTCATAAATGAAGCATGCTTTTGTAATCATACATAGATCAAAAGTTACTGGCATCTGAGAAGTCTCCCTAGTATATCGTTCCAGTTACTATAACTCCCACCTAAGTAACTACTATCCTGTGTTCTACTAGCAAGAACAGTTTTGTATGTTTTCTTATGTTAAATAAAGGAAACATAGATCTTACTCATTTGTACCTTACATTCCGCATGTTTTAAGATTTATCCAAATATTGCTGCATGCAGTAGTAGTTCATATATTCTCATTGCTGTATAGTATTCTATTGTGTGGCTATACTATATTTATTTTCCCATTCTATTGATAATGGGCATTTGGGTTGCTTTTCTTCCTAGCTGTGATGAATAGTGTTCCTATAAACATTCTAAAACATGTCTTCTGGTGAACATCTATGTGCATTTCTGTTGGGTATATATTAGGAATTAAATTGCATGCAAGATATGTATATTTTAGCTTCAGTGGATACTGCTAAACATTTTTCCAAAGCTGTGGTATCAATTTAGACTCCTGGTAGCTTAGAAGAATTCTGGTTGCTCCACATCCTCACCAATATTTGATATTACCCATTGTTTTAAATGTAGTCATTCTGATCATGTACAGTCAGATTGCATTGTGGTTTAAAATTGCATTTCTTTGATGACTAACGAACATAAGCAATTTTTCATGTTTTTTTGCCATTTGGATATCCTCTTTTGTGAAGCATCTGTTCAGGTGCTTTACCCACTTTACTGAGTTTTCTATTTTTTCTCTTTCTTATTGATTTGTGGAAGTTCTTTATATATTCTGCATATGAGTCCTTTGTTGGATGTATGTATTACAAATATCTTCTACACTATGGGTTGCATTTTTACTTCTCAATAGTGTCTTTTGATGAACAGCTCTTAATTTTAATATAATCCAATTTATAAATGTTATTTATAAATAACATTTGTATCCTGTGTTTTGCTTACTCAGGGTCATGAGATATTCTTCTATGTTTTGTTCTAATAACTTTATTGATATGTGATTCAACTGAAATTGATTTATGGGTGTGGTGTGAAGTAGGAGTTAAAAAACTTAAGAATATCCAATGACCCAGAATCATTTCATTGAAAATACTATCCTTTCCCCCATTGCACTGCAGCATTGCTATTTGCTTTTTATTTGGAAATTGATAGGGAAAAAATGTCATGGTTTAGAGAACATGGTTTCAAGTTGGAGAGACCGAAGTTCACACCCCACTTTCACATCCTAGCTTTGGATTTGGGGTAAGTTACTTCCTGTCTCTGAGGCCTATTTCTGAGTTTCCTCATCTGCAATTTAGAGTAATGAAACTTCTCATCTCAGAGTCTTAAGGGCTTCAAAAGAGAAAATGCATGCGGTGTCTGTCTGTTAGGGAGTGCCCACTAAATATCTGCTATTACTATTACCATGGTTACTGCTATATTCCTGATGTCTGCAGAACTTAAGTAAAATGGAATTTTTCTGATCTGGGAAACAAATGTGTTCTCTGGTCTCAGTTCCGTGTCCAAGTCTGTGAGGCCTAATGTCACCAGCTGACCGCTCCAAGCCTCGGGGTGTACCCGCTCTGTGTTTCTTAACCATCCGCAGGCTCTTCCTGCCTGGGACCCTTACTATTTCCAGCCTTGACTTTCCCGAGCTCTATACAAAATCAACAACCCCCCAATATTATTTACTGCATTTTTCCCAGTTCACTCAATAGTTCTGCTGTTGAAGCTGAGACCCGGTTTCCCCAGTCAGCTGGCACCACTGAGCACACTTTTCTGATTTGTTTGCAACAGCCAGCCGGCTGTTGGCCTGTTCAGCATAGAAACAGAAGAAGCTTTTTTAGGACAACATCCTGTCTTTGTGAAACTGCCTTGCAGAGAAACAGCTGTGAAAGGAGCCCGCTTGGCCAATTTCTTTGGCAGTGAAGTTTGAACTCAGTGCAAAACATAGGTAAAATAAATATCAGATGCTTCACACATCAACCTGGTTATAGTTGTGTGATCTTGGTTATTTAAAATGTCTTTTTTGGCTTTTTTTTTTTTTTAATTAGAGAGGTTGTGGGTTTATAGAAAAATCATGCATAAAATACAAGGTTCTCATATTATTAACACGAATTAATGTGGTATATTTGTTAAGGTTGATGAAACCTCATTTTAAAAATTGTGCTATTGACCCTAATCCATGGCTTACCTTGGGGTTCACTGTTTGTGTTGTTGAGTCCCATGGGTTTTTTTTTTTAATTCTAGTAACATATATACAACATAAAATTTCCCCCTTTTAACCACATTCATATACATAATTCAGTGTTGTTAATTACTTTTATGATGTTGTGCTACCATCACCACAATCTGTTACCCAAACTTTTCCATCATCCCAAATAGAAACTGTGTACATTTTAAGCATTAACTCCATATTCTCTACCCCCACCCCATCCCCTGGTAATCTAGATTCTAGATTCTTGACTCTATGAGTTTAGTTATTCTAATTATTTATTATCAGTGAGATCATACAATATTTGTCCTTTTGTGTCTGGCTTATTTCACTCAACATATTGTCTTCAAGTTTCATCCATGTTGTTGCATGAAAGAGACCTTCATTCCTTTTTAATGCTAAGAATACCCCCTTTTATGTATATCCCACATTTGGTTGACGGACATTTGAGTTGCTTCCACCTTTTGTCAATTGTGATAATGCCACTGTGAACATCGGTGTGCAAATATCTGTTCGAGTCCTTGCTTTCAACACCAGTGGTATTTCTGGGTCCTATTTGTATTTAACTTTCTGAGGAAACGCCAAAATATTTTCCACAGAGGCTGTACCATTTTACATTTCCCCCAACAATGAATGAGTGTCCATATTTCTCCACATCCTTTCCAACACTTTAAATTTTCCATTTTTTAATAGTAGCCATTCTAATGGGTGTGAAATGATATCTCATGGTTTTGATTTGCATTTCCCCAATAGCTAATGATGTTGGGCTTCTTTTCTTATGCTTTCTGGCCATTTGTTTATCTTCTTTGGAGAAATGTCTATTCAAGTCTTTTACCCACTTTTAAATTGAGTTGTCTTTTTGTTGTTGAGCTGTAGGCTTTCTTTATACGTTCTGGATATTAAACCCTTATCAAATGTGTGGTTTCCAGATATTTTGTCCTATTGTGTAGGTTGTTGTTTTACTCTCATGATAAAGACCTTTGATGCACAAAATTTTAAAATTTTGATGATGTTCCATTTATCTATTTTTTCCTTTGTTTCTTGTGCTTTGGGTGTAAATTCTAAGAAGCCATTGCCTAACACAAGGTCCTGAAGATGCTTCCCTATGTTTTCTTCTAGGAGTTTTAGAGTTCTTGTTCTTATTATTATGTGTTTGATCCATTTTGAATTGATTTTTGTATACAGTGTGAGGTAGGGGTTCACCTCCATTCTTTTGCCTATGGAGATATAGTTTTCCTAGCACCATTTGTTGAAAAGACCATTCTTTCTAAATTGAATGGTCTTTTCCCCCTTGTCAAAAATCAATTGGACATAAATGTGAGGGTTGTTTTCTGAACTCTCAATTTTATTCCATTGGTCTATATGTCTGTCCTTGTGCCAATAACATGCTGTTTTGATTACTGTGGCTTTGTACTAAGGTTTTGGGTTT
>PVKH010036843.1:0-11552 GCA_004027955.1 Chaetophractus vellerosus | reverse complement strand
GGCGGCGGTACCTTTCAACATATGCTTCAAATACTGAAATGTTTACCTGACGAACTGCCAATGCATATTTTATTCCCAGCAGACCACCATGTCTAACCTCCCATTGTTCTTGTGTGAGTAATTTAAGTAGCACATCCACAGTCTTATGAACTCCTGTTTCATTCATGTGTTTTAACACCACACCTAATGTTTGAGCACAAGTTTCACGAACTGGTGCCACAACCTACAGATAAGAAGGAAAGAAAACTCACATTTTCAATGAACTTATTTTGTAGAATTTGAAATTTGACTGAGCAAAGCCTCCCTTAGGTGATACTTACTTCGTCAGAAACAAAGTCTCCGAATCTATCTAATGCAAAAACACAAAGGAGTCTAATAACCAAGTCTTCCAACCACTCTTGATGTTGCTGAATCATCTATTAAAATATAATCATTTTTAATAATAGACACAGATAATACTTTGTACTAGGGGGTGGAGAATGGGGAAGGAGACCTTAGGTTCAAATCAAACAAAATATAGGAACAGATTATTTTAGCTGTACAAACCGAAACCAAAAAGTTGAATAGTCTCAATTAGTATCTTTATTAACCACATCCTCTTTGATTATTTGATTCAGATAAACTGTATCAAATTCTTAAAATTCATGGATTCTATTATGCAACTTAGATTCAAAATGAAATTAAGAAACTACTTATGGCTGCCCTGATATCACTTATATCTATCATTTATCTACTTTCTATCCTAATTAGCAGTGCCTTCATGTATGACATGAAGTCTTCACTGACCCCTCAGTTTTCCTCTTTTTCATCTCACTTTATTTTCTAGTCCATTATATCCTGCTCAAATACTCTTACTTTTACATGTTTTTCCACTCAACATTTCTGAACAGGTCTTCTCCATCTTTTCCATGAACCCCTTCTTCTGCGGTCTATAAATAGATTTCTTCCTATTCTTATTCTCTTCTCTTATATTCACCTTTCCCTATTTCTTCCTCTCCATTTCACCTTTCCCTATTTCTTCCTCTCCATTTACCTCTCATTTGTACTTCATGGCACATACTTACTTTACTTTCCTGTCTTGGCAAAAAGAGGTTAACTACTGTTGCTTTAATATACTTACCTCTTCTAAAGTGCTGTCTCCCATTTTACCACCACTTTTCCCATGAGCTTTAAGGATTTCCCTAAGTCCGGTGCCTGCACCATGTCGAACCTAGAAGTGTAAGCACAAAAGTGAATGTCAGAGGCTAAATACTTAAGAAAACAAGTTGAACTTTTCTTCAGTATGAAAATGATCCTGCATTTTTTAAAAATTAGAAAAAAATAGTCCTTTGCAAGTGTTTCTCTTCTATCCAAAGAGAACTACATATATTAATTATATATTTTTGATTAATTTATTTTTTAAAAATCAAGATAAAAAAGAGCTATTCTAAAATCCTTTTTAGATATAAATTCACATGGCTGTCCCTCCTATACCCTCTACCTGTATTCATCATTATCCACAGAAAGTGAGTGGAAGCAAAGTATCAAATATTGTTTTCCATAGTCCCAACACCAATTATTTTAAAAAATATATGCATCAAAGCTAAGCTCCAACGCTCCAGTGGTAAGTGCCTAAGGAAGACAATTCTAACAAAATGTCTCATGACTAATGCTTCACTATAATCCTAAGGTAAACTATCATCCTTAGATAGCATGAAGATGTTTCTGCAGTGTTATCTGGAAGGAATGAAAATAGGCCACTGACACTGCACTCACTTATTCAAAACCCCAGAGGACTTAAATCCAAACCAGGTTTTTGTTTTTCGCTTGTTTGTTTGTTTTTAATTAACCAGGGGCCAACAGAATGGCTTTAGACACCAATATCCAACTTTGACCAGAGGTGCTTCACTTTCATGACTATTTTTTTTTTTTTTTTTTTTTTTGAGGTACTGGGGCTGGGGATTAAATCCAGGACTTCATATGCAGGAAGCCGCTGCTCAACCACTGAACCACATGGGCTCCCCTGAATTGGTTTTTTCATTTGTTTACTTGTTGTTTTTTTCTTTTTAGGAGCCACCAAAAACAATTTTTACTGTTTGAGAGAGATATGCAAACCTAGAAGCTTTAGAGTACACCTATAAGAATGAAAAGAAAAGACCAATTCACTAAAGAAGTAAATGAGGAAAAAGATAAGAAAGGTGAAAGAATCTAAAGTTTTCTACTAAAAAGATCAATGATATGAAGTGCCCTGACCAGTGATTCCTAAAAGAGACACACTGTTTCCTTCTATACACAGAAAACAGAGCTGATAAAAACTGTAATGAAGAAATCTTACCTCCCAGGATGGATTAAAAAGGTCATTACAAAGTTCTTCACAAAAGCTTTCTAAAGGCCATTCATTTGTCTGTATAAGAAAAACAGAATTTCTACTAGTTCAAAAGGCCTATTTTATGCTAATAAAGTAGAAAATCTAATAAAATCTATTTATAGGTTTAGTAAGAGGCTTTAAAAATTTTAATAATTAAAATGTTTACTAATAAAATAAGTAAATATACAAATATGATAAGATTTTTACTAGGAAAATTTCTTTCAATTGACGGGTTAATAATTGGTGTCTACTGAAACAATGGTTTGAAAAAATTATGAGAAATTTCAATGGACACTTCAGGGCATTTCAACAGTACCTCTTCAATTATGGAAGAGCTCTCTGGAATATTATCAATCAAGACTTTGGAATCAGTTGCAGATTGATTAATAACAACATTTGCTATTTTCCGTCTCTTTTCTTCTGGCTCCCCGTCAGTACTATCATTGCTAAAAAAAATAAAAGTCTCTTAAAAAAAAAAAACTAATTAAAGAATAACATAAATCACAATAAATGTAAAATAATCCATCATATGCACAAATGATTAACTGCATTCTGCTTATATGGTTTACTTAAAATTTCATGTATCAGGAAGTATACAGGAACTCTGCTTTTTACATGACTTTTCTGTAAACCTATAATTTCTCTAATTAAAAAATTTATGTATCAAATACCTAAGATTAGCTGCTTAAATTTTTTCCAGCAAAAAATATCCCTCACTTATTGCTGATTGCAAAATAGGTTAGTAAATTCTTGCTTTCAAATTGGATCTCAAATTTAAACAAGACTCTTTTTTTCTCCCTCCCTACAACCAGGCCCCTCCATTTCATTACCACAACCCTTGGTCCAACAACTTAAATCTGGCCCACCACTAACTTTAGGTTTTGGAACTCTGGAGAAAGTTAATATACGGAGTAGTATAGTACAACAATCTTACTAGTTCCTGAAAAATATATAGAGGTAAGACAACTGATCAATGAAAAATTTGTAAAGAAAATTTTATGACTTTAAAAAAGACCAAAAATACCTAGACTAGTCCAATAACAAATTTTACAAGGGAGAGGATAAGGGAAACTGCTTTTAGTCAATATTAACAGAAAGGAACAACTGGTATATTTTAAGGCAAACACATCATTGCTTTCTATATTTCTTTCCTCTCTCCATCTTAATAGTGTGATTTATTTAGCCAACCATTTTTTAAAATATAAGGTTATAAAAGAAACCTGGGCCTCTCTAATGTCATCCCCTATTATTCTTCCCCTAATTCTCTAGAATCTGGTCACAATGGCCAATCATATTACTGTCTTTAAACTTCCAGAGGCATGTTTCCACCTCTAAGCATTTACCCTTGCTATTCCCTCTATTTGGAAAGATCTTTTCCCAGCCATTCACATGGTACTGTCCCCATCTCTCATATCTTTACTCAAAACCACTTCTGTGAAGTCCTCGAGATCACCTATCTATTCTCTACAAAACATTTCATATGTTCCTTCCTTTCTTTATACTTTTTTCTCCCCAGCCCTAATCATTAACATACTATATATTTTACTTCTTTATTTTGTTCCTGATCTATCTTTCCTTCTAAATGTAAGTTCCATGACAGCAGAAATTCTTATCTATTTTATTTGCTGTTCTATCTCTAGGGCCTGGAACAGTAGGTATTTCAATAAATATTTGTGGAATGAATAAATCATGAACTCTAGAAAACTAAGATCTAATATTTTTAATAATTTATACCTATGGGGAAAAAGTGCTTGTATGATTAGAAGCCAGTAGAAACACTTACCAGGTTACTATATGATCCAAATGAGCTGATAACTTTAAAAACCATTGTAGTTAAACTCAATAAAAAGGTTATACTTGAAAAAAAAAAAAGCTTAATCCCAGGTAAAAATTTCTATCAAGTAGATGTATATTTTTATTTATCCCCCGTCTGTGTCTAGCTTTTAAGTAAGTACTGTAAAACACATACTTTTTTAGCTTTTGCAAATGGAAAGGACAAGAATGATGGTAAGACCCTATTTTCAAAGTTTGTTTTTTTTTAAAAAAAGATTTATTTTTTATTTATTACATATCCCCCCCTTTCTGCTTATTCTTGCTGTGTTCATCTTTTGCATTCTTCTGTGTCTGCTTGTCTCCCCCCACTGTGGCGACCCGCCGAATCAGCTAACTGCGCGACGGCCTGCCTGCTCGCGGCAGCTTGCCCTGCTCGTGGGGGTGTGCCCTGCCCGAGGCGGCTTACCTTCTCAAGGTGGTCTGCCCGCTCGAGGAGGCCCCGGGAACCGAACCTGGGACGTCCTTTGGGGTAAACTGGCGCCCTACCAATTAGGCTACAGCTGGCCCCATTTTCAAAGTTTTTAAGTGTTTACTTATTCATTATTTACTCAAACATTCCTTGAACACCACAAAAAATTCTGATTTAATAAATCTTAATGGGGCCCAAGAACCTGCATTTTAAAAATCCCCTAAAAACCCATCTAAACCAAGTAGTTTTGAACTACCCTTTAAGAAATGCCGCTACAAGCCACGCACAGATATCACTCTTATATACTCATTAAGAAATCGAAGACAGTGGTTTTACCAACATAATTCATTCCTAAAACAGGAGATGAACTATCCTAGATTATTACCTAGTATTTGGTATGGCACCAAGCCTAGGTAACAGATGTTACCCTGTAACAAGTTTTCACTGTACTAATGCAGTATTCCTAACTTATAGCCCTAGACCACCTCTCTGATTTCATTCTCTACTACTCTCCCCTCTGCCTCTACCCATTCCATAATGAACCTTCTTTCTGTTTCTTGGATAAAGGCACTAACAACTTTTCCTCTGCCTTTGAAGATCCTCAGCACTCATTCAGAACTGATAATTAGAAAACAAACAAACATGTATTTGGGTTTTTCTGGGGAAGTAGTCCTAGTCACTAGTAACAGAAAATAAGTTTCCCTGACAATTGAGCAAGACAATCTAAATGGTATTCCACAGTTAAAGGCAATGTGAGCAAAATGTTTTATAAAACAAGCAAAGATAAAGCTACAGAAGTATTGTTTTAAATGAATAAGCAGAAAAAGATTATTACCTCTTTTCATTAGTTTCCACTGCATCCCTGGATCTCTGCTTTGCAAATAACTTGGCCATTCTTTTAGCTTTATTCTTCTGTCTACTGCTCATTCCTGCTCGAAATTCTGAATCGATCAACTCAGCTGCCTGGAGGGTCTAAAAGAAAAAAGGAATGACATTAAAATAAATAACCATAGTTCAGCCTGAGAAGAGGATTCATTTTACAAATTTCATTATCCTAACCCACAAAGAGAGCTTTCAAATTGTGACTTTAAAATAAACATAATGTCAACCAAAAGTTACAATAATAATGCCAATAAAAGAAACTGGTTATGATCATCATCTGTTGAAATCTGCTGTGACTGGTCCAGCATCCCATAGTCATTTAATCCATATAACCTGTTCCTCTCAACCACTCACTAATTACTCCTTTTGTTCTCTTACCCTTTCATGAGAAGCACTATGAAGGCTGAGGATAAGAAATGCTTTGAGCACAAGCCCCAAATTTTGCACCTAATTATAAGATTGACCTGAATTTTACAATTCTTAAACCAAATACCAGTCACTGGTACTGATGTCCCGCAGCAGTCTTAATCCAGGAACCAGGAGCAATGCAACAGAGATGAGTCTATGACAACAACTGACCTTAAGCAACTCCCAACAAAGGTCCATGACCTATAAGGCCAACACAATCTGGCTCTTACAAATGTCACATTGGCTATTCCCTAGCCCATATTTGGATGTCTGTAGCCCACTTTCTCTAATACACTTGCTCATTCATCTTCTTATACCTTGCCCAATGGCCATACTATGATCACATCACTGCATTTTCAGTACTCCTTTCTTTTCTTTTCTTTCCCATACTTAGATGTTATGCTTTTTCCATGTGGGACCATATTTCCTTCCATTCCTCCTGGTTGCCACTATATTTTCTGTCACTTCATATTTTTGCCTCCCCTCCACCTGTTTCTGCCAGTGTATTCCTGTCTAAAACAGGTTATTCATCATTAAACACATCACAAATCCTAAAAATTATCCTTTACAAATTCCACTGTGTTAGAGGACAACTAGTATAAAGGAAAATAGAACCATTCTTCACTTAAGCAAAGGAAATGAGAAGATGAAAGTTTCATGACTGAAAAGCAGGAATTCTTAATGGGGTCAGGAACCCTAAAAAAGATTTGGGGGCAAAAGGGAAGAGTAGCGAACTCCCTGAAAGTTTTACTGGAACTTCAAAAGAATCTGCACCACAAAAAAAGTTAAGGAGCAAGTAAATATATGTGGGACTGGAAGAATAGGGAAGGAGGAGGAAGAAAGTGAAATTATGGCACAGTCATACCACAAAACAGCATGACGCTGTCAAAAAAGAATGTGATCAAAGGTCACCAGTGAGTGCAAATGGCTACCAGAGATCTATATGGGGTGACAGAATGTTCTAAAATTAGATTCTTCTGATAATTGCACAACTTTGTAAATTTACTAACAACCAATGAATTGTACACTTCAAATGAGTGGCTTTTATGGCATGGAAATTATACCTCAATAAAGCTATTTTTTAAAAAGGGGAAAAAAGAATGTGATCAATCTATATATATTGATATATTAAACTATATGAAATGGGAAAAGGTAAACATGTATACACTGAAAATTTCAGGAAGGATGCACAAGTAACTCAGAAATTGTTGTTACAGGGAGGAGGGAGGCATATGTGTGCCCAATGAATGTTTATTGGAAAGACTTCTTTTTTACTTCATATTGTATGCCCTTTCATATTGTTTGAAAGGATTTTTTCTGCCATGTTTATTACTTTCTCAATTAAAAGAAAATTAAAAATGAATCATAACTCTAAAGATTGCTAATGTCATCTTCGTAACTGACTATGACAGGTCTTACCATCTCCCACTCTCCCAAACACTTATTTTTCGTTCACCAAAAACCAAACAAAGGAAAGAGCAATTAGTACACCTAGGATCTCAATGCTCCTAAAGGGTCCACCACAGCTTTTATCTAATAGTCAGTGTCCCAGAGGTAGGCCGAACTTCTGACTCTTTAAAATCTGTCACCAGAAATGCAATTTAAGAAGACACTTAAATATGGTAAGCAGCAATTAAGCACAGCATTAAAACAATTGCAATTCCATAAAGATAGGAAGCAAAATCCTTGTCGTATCATTTGTAATCAAACAGACAAATATTTTACCTACAGGTTGTTTATTTACAAGGGCTGCTGAAGTTGGAGTATAATCCAAATCTTCATCATTGAAGAGTTCTTCAGTACTCATTCCAATGGCTTCTCCCATATTAAGGCCAAGTTTCTTCTGTAATAGTTTTCGTTGGCGTGCTATCCTTTCTTTAGGATCCACTTCATCATGAAACAAAAAGACATACATACCCCACCCCAAATCAGTTAAGGAGTTTTCTAACATATGTAGATCAGATTCCATTAAACACATACACACATAAACACAACTATTAAAACACCCCACCTGTCAATAAAACAAACTATACTCACAACTTTTGAACATACCATAAACTCTACTAATTACCTAAACATGATTGGAAAATAGTGTTCTACCTAACAAAATATTCTAAGAGTTTTCACTGAGATCCCCCCATTGCCACACTGTTAATTACCAAGGGTCTATAGCATAATAAGGTTAATTTTCATGCAAATAAATCAATCTTATCTTATAGCTACACCTTGTACTCTCTGAAAGAAGATCTAACCAGGCTAAAAAAAAAATCTATATTTTGTTTAACAAAAAAGGTCTCAACAAATAAATGCTCATTACAAGTCTTGCCTTTAGGTATTCTGAAATGACACAGATAACAAATAACAAAAATAAGGGAATAAAAGAATACAGATTTTGAATGTCTCAAATAAAACTTTCATAACTTTGGTGGAAAACAAGTAAACAGAACATACAAACACACAAATTTGGCCTTAAAACAGTTAAGCTGCAAAAAAGGGCTCTATGCAATTTAAAAAAATCATTAGCATTTTAAAAGCAATAATAATTTGTTTCTAATAATGGCTGAGTAAATTTCTATTGGACTAACTCTCCAACAGATATCTATAAACTCTGGGCAAAATATAAAAACCAACTACTAAAGACACTGGAAAGTGAACAAAAGAAGACATACACTTGAAGAGGAGAAGATGTCAACACCTGGAAGAAGGGCATGGCACCAGGTTAAGTTTCACATTTTTTTCAGCTTTTAGACTAAGAGTAGGTAAGCTAAATTTTGGATAAAAATTCCAGTCTTTCTGGCTTGAAAAACTAGGGTTAAGAGTTAAGGGGAACTAAAGCCACTGGAAGACAGAAAGAAATCCCTTACAGGAGAGAACCAGGGAGAAGCCCCAAGTTCTGTGTAAATTTGGCCCAAATCTCTGGCTAACACCTGAACCACATGCATAGGGTAGACTTTAAACAACCCAGCTAAAGAAGTGAAGTGAGACTTGAATTTGCAATTTGAGTTCAGCCACATTAAATGCCTGCTAAAACAAAGAAAAAAGCAAGCAAAAAAAGCAACATTCTTTGGAGGACTATAACAGAATACAACCTCCATAGCACAGCATTCATAATGTGCAGGATACAATCAAAAATTAACCAAAAAACAAAGAAACAAGAAAATATAACCCATTCTCAAAAGGAAAGATAATCAATGGAGACCAACTCAGATATAACTCAGATGCTGGAATTAAAGGACAAGATTATGAAGCAGCTATTATAATGCTGATCAATGTAAAGGAAGATATCACAATGAATAAAGACAGGAAACTTCAGCAGAGAAATAGAAACTATTAAAAAAAAGAACCAGATCTAGATAATTAGGATCAAGATGGCAAAGTGAGAAGCTTCAGAGTTCCCTCCCATCACAGAAGTTTTGACCCATCAGCCAAAACTGGCAGAAACATCTTTCTCAAAGCTCCAGAAAACAGAAAAAGGACTGTAGGAACAGGGTATGTGTCAAATCAAGTAAAAGGCTATTTAAATTCAGCATGATCTCATGGCTCCCTGGCTGACCCCCCCCCCCCCCATCCTTCACTAGCTCCACACAGAGCAACCTGAGTTCCCAGTGCAGATCCCCTGGTCCCAGTTCCTGAGGTGGCAGGCTAACCCTTGTGTACATATTGGGAGCATGTATGTCTAATCTAATCTGGGTGGTGGAAGCCTGAGGGACTTACTGTCTGAGAACTTGCCCTGCTTATAAAAGGCAGTTTATAGGGACCAGCTGCATAGCCCAGTAGATGGGGTGCCGGTTTACCACATGGGAGGCCCTGGGTTTGGTCCCCAGGGCCTCTCCGGGCGGGTGGACCACTTGAGAAGGCAAAAGCCACCGAGGGCAGAGAAGAGGCCGCCACAGGCAGGGCAAAGCCACCACGGGCAGAGCAGAGCCGCCTGCGATCAGAGTGGAGCCGCCCATGGGCAGGGCAGAGCCGCCCGCAAGTGGGCAAGGCCACTGCTCACCGGTGAAGCTAACTTGGCGCGTCACCGCAGCAGGGGGGTGGGGGTGGGGGACAAAAAAAAAAAGCAGGGAAAAAAAAAAGGCAGTTCATAGAGCTCTCCTACAGATTGCTATGGGAAAAAAGTCAAGTGGATGCCTGCAGCAAGGGATTGCTAGCTATGGGGTATATAGTACAGTGCCCAGGACCATGAGGAAACTGTAAGGAAGGGGGGACATTCAGAACTGTGTAAATGGGGAAATTCCTAGGGCCAAATGTGCATGCCCAAGAAAAGATGCATAGGTAGAAAAGCTAGGAAGGACTTATGCTTTGGCCTGGAGCTAGTCTGTAAGTTCATTTTATGGATAAGCTTTGAAGGAGAGCAATTGAATAGTTCAATATGCAAAGACTTGGAAAGGTGTTTTCTTTTTTCCTAATTTTTTTTTGTTTTGTTTTGTTTTGTTAGCTCCTGGCATTTAAAGAAATCTCTGTCATAACACCAGCTAGATAAATGTTTAATTAAGGAATAGATGCCTCAGAGTCTAAATTTCAATAACAACACATTAAAATATCAAAATGTCCAAGTTTCATTATAAAACATACAAAGAGGAAGCGACAGCCTAGGCAAAAAAAATTAATACATTAGAAACCATCGGTGAAGAGGACTGGACCTGGGACATTCTAGACAAAGATTTTTTAAAATATGGAAAAAAACCTGAAAGAAGCCATGAAAACAACAGATGAAAACAAAGACTATCAGTAGAGAGATGGAAATTATGAGAAGGAATTAAACAGAGCTGAAGACTACAGTAGAGAAATTGAAAATTTCCTAGAGGGATTCAACAGTAGTTTGGGGTTGGCAGAATAAAGAGTCAGAGAACTTGAAGATAAGGCAATTGAAATCATGCAGTTGTGGATCAGAAAGAAGAATGAAGAAAAGTAAACAAATCTGAGGGATACCATAATGTGTACCAATATACACACCGTGGGGTCCTAAAAAAAGAAAGAAAAGAGCAGAGAGAATATTCAAATAAATAATGACTGAAAACTTACAAAATTTAACAGAAGACATTAATATACACATCCAAGATGCTCAGTGAACTCAAAACAGTATAAAATAGGCCTATATCACACTACATTATTCCAGAGGAAGAATTCTGAAAGCCACAAGAGAGAAGCAACATGTCACATAAAAGGGAGACTCAATAAGATTAAGTGTTCACTTCTCACCAGAAATCATGGTGGGAAGAAGATAGCAGGAAGATATATATAAGTGGCAAAAGCAAAAAAGTGACAAGAATTCTGTATGTGACAAAACCGTCTTTTGAAATGAAGGAGGGATTAAGACTTTCTTAGAAAAACAAAAGCTGAGGGATTGGGACACCAGTCCTATAAGATCGGCCATGAGAGAAATGCTGAAGAAAGTGCAGAGTGAAAGAAAAGAACCCAACAATTGACTGGAACCATTTGAAGAAATAAAGATTCCTGGTAGAGCTAATGACATGAGTAAATATAAATACCAGTACTATTGTATTTTTGATTTATAACTCCACTTTTTACTTCCTACATGATCTAAAAAGCAAATGCATAAAATTTAATGATAAACCAGGGGTTTTGAAATCATTATTAGAAATATGTCATTTGTGAAAAGAACCACATAAAGGTGGGTGGATGGAAGGATTTACACCTTAGTTTACATAG
>PVKH010036842.1:0-11537 GCA_004027955.1 Chaetophractus vellerosus | reverse complement strand
AGACTCCCAGTGTTGGCCAGGATCCCAGGACCAAGCTCATGACAAAAGCTGTGGAGCTGCCTCCCTTTAAGGGAGCCCCTTGGCTTGGATATAAGGCCATTGGGTGACTGTGATGGACTGAAGATGAGTCTCTGCCCCCGTTGTCCAGCCACCAAGGAAGCCTTCCAGATTCTCTTGAGACCCTCGGGAAGAGAGGACGCTCCATTCCCACTCCCCAGGACTTCTAGAATCCAATTTCCTTCCAACCTAGTCATGCGAGAATCAAGAATCCAACTTATTTTGATTTAAAGGAAATAATGGGAAGCTTAATTTTTTTTTACACAGAGGTGTATGGACTAAGATGAATACCCTTCACAGGGATTTCAGAGTCCCCTAGACATTGATTTATGGAGCAAAACTGGACAGAGAAGAGATGTTCAGCTGGGGCTGTGGTTTTATAGCTCTGCAATGATGACTTCCTTCATTATACAGATAATCCTTTCAGTCCTGCCGTGGGCAGCCTCTAGATTGGATGCTGGCAACACAAACTAATGAGTACACACACCCTGCCATTGGGGTTATCAGTCTGGAGGAAGGGACAGACATGCCCACAAACAATTCCTGAGTTTCTTGTGCCTGACAGAGATATAGTTCAAGAGTTGTGATTGTCACTATTCATCTGAGAAGACCCTTTCTGTGTGGTCAGTGGCTAATAACAAGGCACCATCACCCTGAGGCAATTGACTAAATTGCAAGCTAAAGTTTCAAGGAAATAAACAAACTCAAGGGCATGCCTGGATAATTCAGTCCAATAAGTGCTCCTTACAGCACCTCATATTGGGAATCCCACTCTCTAAAGGCTCTATGACCAACAAATATTGTGAAATTATAACGAAATCCCAGGATACCCTAACAAACAGTGAATCAGAATGGTGATGGAGGATTAGGATCTAAAAGTCTTACTTAGGTTGCAAAAACAAACAAAAACAGTCTACATGTAAAAGTCATGTGCTTTAATAACTACCTTAGATTCCCTGGTCCAATAGAGTGGTCTAGGCAGACATGATTTATGTCCTCTTTACATCTGCCAGAGTCTCACTGGGAAATAAGAGCACACTCAAATGGGATTAATCAAGGAAATTTAATAAAGTTACTCCATGCAAAGATGTGGGAAGAGTATATGGAAACCACAAAGGGTGAGTGGTACCCAAGGGTAGGAAAGAGCAGAACTCTTTTGCACCTGGATTGAAGAAATGAGGCTCTGCAATCTGAAGACATAGAGCTCTGTGAAGAGGGCCACCTGGAAAAAACTGTGGCCTGTGGTGAGGGTCTCAGCCAGCCCAAGGCCACCTCACAGGAAGGGAGCTAAAGGAATAAATATCCAGACATCTTTTTTTTTCTCCCTCTGATCTGGGCTTCCCATTGTCTGAACCTGACAAGAAAGCAGAGGGCAAGGGAGTGGGCTAATGTATCCATACATGTCAGCCTTTTGGAACCAAGGTAAGGAAGGGAAAGGGTAAAAAGTAAATCTGGGGGAGGGTATGGCACAAAGGAGAGCCATCTAACACACTCTTCCTCCTAAGACACCAGGGAAATGATGGTAAAAGTATCAGAAAGATTTACACCCACACTATGAAGAGAACCAGATAGGGCTTGCTGTTGGAACAGAGATTTATACAAAGTTCTAGTTGAAAGGAAGGGATAGGTGAGAATAGCTGGGGGCGTAGGGCAGAGAAAGATGCAAACTTTAACACAGGTGAAGGGCCTGCAGCTGCTAATAGGAAGTTAGAGGTGAGAGATTCTAGACTCAGAAATGTCAAGCATGACAACCACAAAGTGAGCAGTGGAGCTGGAAATAGGGGAATTAATTATATTCTGAATAGTTAACCCTGCCACCTGCCTTGTCAATCCCAAAGGCAAAATAATCCGCAGTTAGGCTTTAATTCTGCCTTTGGGGTGGGGGTGGGGGGGAGAGAAGAGTTTTGTTTTGTTTTGTTTTTTCAAAGAAATGTCTAGGAAGAACCAGAGCACCTAGCATGGGTATTAACCCTCCTATGCAAAGTCCACCATGTCCTGGCACATGGAAAAAGGTCCAGAATAACATCCAGCCCCGACTAACCCCTCCAAAGGGAGCCCTCAAATGAACAAGTCAGAGCTGTTTGTATACTATGAACTCCCATTCCTCATCAGACTGTCTCTCGCCTCAGTCTTTAATGTGAGCAAATGACCAAGGATCATTCAGCACTTGAGGAAAATGGTGGTGTGACAAAGAAAAGCCAAAATAAACACTAAAAGTAACCCCTGATGAAAAAAGAAACAATTCAAAGAACGGAAGAGAACTTTTAGAAATTCTATTTTGATCCAGATAGATAAGGGAAAATATTACATCCCTACAGGAATAAAAAAGAACAGAGACAAATGGAAGCTTTGGAAAAGTAAAAACATAGTTGTTGAATTAAAAAATTCAAAAAGATTTGAACATTAAAATTGAGTAAATCTCACAAAAGATAAGCAAAATAGATATAAAATTATGATACAAAATATATAAAAGATATGGCAATTAATCTAAGACCAGACATTCAACCATAGTAGTACTTAAAAGAAAGAAAAGAGAAGGTAGAGATGAGAAAATTATCAAAATATAAAGAAAAATCCCCACAGCTGAAAGGTAAAAGGCTCAAAGGCTAAGCAAGTGGAATGTTTAAGACCCCATCCAGGGGCCGGCTCGATAGCCCAGTGGACAGGGTGCCAGCATACCACATGGGAGGCCCCGGGTTCAATTCCCGGGGACCTCTCTTAGCAGGCAGACCGCCTTGAGAATGGGAAGCTGCCATGGGCGGGCCAGAGCCGCCGTGGGCAGGGCAAAAAGCTGCCACGGGCAGGGCAGGTCGCCCACGAATTGAGCGCAGCCAGCCACGCCCAAACTGAAGCAAGAGCCGGCCGTGAATAGAAGCAGAAACCGCCCACAAGCGGGGAAAGCCGCGCCTACGCAGTGACCAAGTCTCGGCGCATCGCCGCAACGGGGGGAAGGGGAGATATGTAATAAAATAAATAAATCTTAAAAAAAAAAAAGACCCAATCCAAATATACCATTATAAAATTTCAGAATAACAAGAAAAAAAGTTTCAAAATATTTCCAAAAAAAAAAAAAAAATGAAGCCAGCTACCAAAAAACAAAACAAAACAAAACAAAAAAACCCCGAAAGGATAAGACTCACTCTAGATTTCTCATCAGCAACACTAGATATTGGAAGACAATGGAGCACCACCTTCAGATTTCTAAGGGAAATTTATTTTATACCTAAAATTCTATACCCAGCCAAATTATCAGTCAAGTGCAAAGGCAGAAAAAAGGCAGTTTTTAGACATGCAAACTCAGAAAGTTTCCTTCCCACACACCCCTTCTACAGAAGTTACTTAAGAGTATAATCCTGTGTGACAAGTGTCTGATTGAGATGGATGATGTTGTACTTTGAGACTGTATGTACCCCAGAAAATCATGTTCTTGAAATTGATCCATTCCTGTGGGTGTGAACCTATTGTAGGGGGGACTATTTGATTAGATTACTTCAGTAAGGCATGACCCAGGGTGGGTCTTAATCCTCTTACTGGAGTCATTCATAAATGGATGAATATGGAGAGAAGGGGCTGCAGAGACAGAGAGAAACCCCCAGGAGTTGAGAGAGAAAGCCCTGGAAGCCAGAAGCTGAAATCAATGGAACAAGGAAGCAGAAAGAAAGCTGCAAAGCAGGAAGCTGTGGGCAATGGAGCCTGGAGGAGGAGAGAAAGCCCCAGAAGATGCCTCCATGTGCTTTGCCATGTGAAGAGAGTTCCAGGATCATAAACCACCAGTCTTTGGGGAGAAAAAGCATCACCTGATGAAGGTTTGATTTGGACATCTTTCTTGGCCTTGAAACTGTAAGCTTTTAAACTAATAAACCCCCATTATAAAAGCCAACTCATTCCCGGTATATTGCCTTGGCAACCTTTAGCAAACTTAAACAGATTAAGACATGTAACTGGGGAAATAGGGAGGAACAAGAATGGCAGTATGTAGCAATCAGAGAAGCAACAACTCTTGCCTGGAGCAGAAAGATGGCAGGCTTTGGAAGGGAGGTCTCCAGGGGGAAAATGGGGAGGAATTCCATTGGAGAGTGTGATTGGGCTTTGGAATAACTGAGAATATGAAAAATGGATGGAGCACAAGGCAAAAGAAGAAAGATAACTAGAAACACTAGGAAAAACTAATAACTGCACACTAAAGTCATAATCCAAATATTGTGACAACAGCATAGATTTGAGCAGAAGTCAGTGGACCTGAAAAAAAGGATGGAATGAATTCTTAGTAATGGAGAAAGTAAGCTGGATGGTGTTAGTGAACTATATTTTAAAAATACATGATCTAAATATAATGTAGAAGAAAATGTGGCATGATTGTGAGTGATTAGTCAAGTATAAGAATAAATTCTTTTGAATATTCCTCTGTGAGAAGCACAAGAGTGGGGACACTAGAATCACTAGAAAGGAATGTAATCATATTCTCTTTTTGGCTCAGCAGATAACAATATTCACTCTTTTTAGTACATATGTACTTGCTGCACCCCCCCCCCCCCGGTTCCCTTTTCTGTCTGCTTGTAGTCTGCTCACTGTGCCTGCTTGTCTTCTCTAGGAGGCACCGGGAACTGAACCCAAGACCTCCCACGAGGGAGGCAAGTGCCCAACCACCTGAACCACAACTGCTCCCCACTGGCTGCTGCATCTGCTGGTTGCAGCGTCTGCTCATTGAGGCAGTTGCGGAGCCTGCTCGTTGTGGCATCTGCATGTTGCAGAGTCTGATCGTCTTCTTTTGGAGGCACAGGGAACCAAACCCAGGACCTCCCATGTGGGAGGTGGGAGCCAACTGCTTGAGCCACATTGACTCCCCTAAATAACATACTTTTAAATAACCCACAGATCAAAGAGGAAATCACAATGAAAATTATACAATATTTTAAATGGAATGATAATTAAAACACATCATACAAAATTAGAAAAATGCCACTAAAAATGTGCCTACCAAGAAATTTATAATTTAAATGTATATTTTAGAAAAGAAGGAAGGTTTGAAATCAATATTCTAAGTTACCACTTTAAGAAACTAGAAAAAGAAAAACAACTGCAAAACAGACAAAAAGAGAGTAAATTAACAAAGCCAAATTTGGTTCCTCAAAAGGGTAATAAAGTCATAAAAACTGGCAAGACTGATCAAGAAAAAAAAGAGAGAAGACATAAATTGCCAATATCAGGAATGAAAAGGGGATATCATCACAAATTTTACAGAAATTAAAAGGATAAGGTAGTAATATAAATAACTTTACCAACAATAAATTGGATAATTTAGATGAAATAGATAAATCCCTTGAAAAACACAACTTATCAAATAAGACTCAAGGAGAAATAGAAAACTCAAGTAGCCCAATATCTATTAAGGAAATTTAACTTATAATCAAACAGCTACCCAAACTAGAACATGGATGAACCTTGAAGACATGAGTGAAATAAGCCAGGCAGAAAAAGATTAATATTATATGATCTCACTTATATGAAATACCTAGAATAAAGAAATTCATTGAGACAGAAAGTATTACAGATTCCCAGGGCCTGGGGTGATGAGGGAAGGGGGAGTTATTTTTTAATGGGTACAGAGTTTCTGAATGAGGTGATGAAAAAAGTTGAGGAAATGAGTGTTGTTGATGGTAATACAATGTTGTGAATGTAATTAATACCACCAAATCGTATACTTGAAAGTGGTCAATGTGGTTAAAATTTTAATTTATTTATATGTTACTGCATCAGAAAGCTTAAAAAAAGAAAAAATCAGGAAGCAGATGTGGCTCAAGGTATTGAGCTTCTGCCTACCATATGGGAGGTCCCAGATTCAGTTCCCTGGGGCCTCCTGGAGAAGGTGAGTTGGCACAACAAGATGATGCAACAAAGAGACACAAAGAGGAAAGACAATGAGAGACACAACAAACCAGGGAGGTGAGGTGGCTCAAGCAATTGAGCATGCCTCTCTCCCTCATGGGAGGTCCCAGGTTCGGTTCCCAGTGCCTCCTAAAGAGAAGACCAAGCAGACAGCAAGTGCTAACAATGAAGGGATGGGGGGATAAATAAATAAAAATAAATCTTAAAAAAAGAAAGAAAAAGAAAAAAATCTTCCCCAAAAGAAAATTTCAGGCCCATATTATTTTACTGATAAAGTTTATCAATTATATAAAATCAAGAAATAATACTTATTATTTTCATCATGATTATTAAGCTTATAGATTTTTTTTCCCCAGAAAAACAGAGGAGGAGAGAATGTTGTCAAACTCATTTTATAAAACCAACATAATATTAGCATATATGTAATCTTGGTACATGTAAGTTCATTTGCTTTTCAACAAAGGTGCAAGTTTATTCAATGGGGGAGAGGATGGTCTTTTCAACAAATGTTGCTGGGACAACAGGATATTTTATCTATGTCTATCTATCTAACCATCTTTATGAAGAATCTTTACCCCTACCTCACACTATACATAAAAATTAACTTAAAATTAATCATAGACTTAAACTTAGAAGATAAACTATAAACTTATAAGGAAAACAAAAAAAAGAAAATCTTCACATACTTGAAGTAGGAAGAGATGTCTTAGAATACAAAAGTACTAACTGTAAAAGAAAAATATTGATAAGTTGGACTTAATATCTCTAAATATCTCTGCCAACCAAAAGACTGAATGTTTTGACCCTAAGATCAAGAACAAGACAAAGACGTCCATTCTTACTACTTCTATTCAACATTGTACTAGAGGTTCTAGCCAGGACAACTAAGCAGGAAAAAGAAATAAAAGGCTCCTGACTAGAAAAGCAGAAATACAGCTATCTTTATTTCCAGACAATGTAATTTTATATATAGAAAATACTAAAGAATCCACTAAAAACCTACTAGAACTAATAAATGAGTTCAGCAAGGAGACAGGACAGAAGATCAACATGCAAAAATCAATTAAATTTCTATATACTAGCAATGAACACTCTGAACTAAAATTAAGAAAACAGTTCCATTCACAATAGCATCAAAACAAACAAACAAAAAATACTTGGGAGTAAATTTAACAAAAGGAAAAATAACCATATTTATAAATACTTCACCTTTTTGGAAAAATTGTAAATTTCCACAACAATCACTCTAATGAATGGTCATTTCAGTCATCACTATGGTGAATTAATTTTGCTTTCCCATATACTATGACAAGAAAGCGGCATGAGGGCCCTTTCTGGAGTAATTAGAAATTACCTATATCTTGAGTGTGGTGGCAGTGATGTGGCTGTCCTAATTTATCAAAATCAGAGGATTTGGAGACTTAAGATCTGTGCATTTCACTGTGTGCAAATTTTGCCTAAAATTTGCTTTTAATTTTAAAAAGTGATTGCTCTGAGGAGTAACAAAAGTAGAGGAGGGAGATGATTGTGGGGCTAAGCGTTTCATTACAAGTCCTTCAGTGCTTAAAAATTTTAAGCGACACATATCCGTTACTTCAATTTTTCCTAACTTTTGAAAAATAAAACACACGCAAATTGAAGCTTCCAATTTTCATTGCTGCATGGAAGACAGAAAATTAGAAGTCTGCTATTTGGGAGGGTATCGTTTAGCATCATAGCATGACTTCCCCTCAGCCCCCCGGTCCACCAGGAGTGCACTGGTCCAGTGAGGACCACCTGGAGGTCTGCGGGCAGGTTTTCAGGGCATAAAGAGACTTGCTCCTGAAAGCCGCACTAGAAATGAAGTTGTAATCATGTATTCCCTGTCGTGGAGCTACTGTACCAAACACATAATCTCTGAAAAAATGAAAGTCAGAACCTCAAAAGCTTCAATCTTTCAATGCTACAGCTTATTTGCATATCAAAATTGCCTCAGGACAGTAAGCAGAATTAGAATTTTAAAGAACTACAGTAGAAGGGAAAGAAAGAAGTAGGACAAATGTGCGAAAGTATAGAATACTCCCCTCTGTCACCCAAAACCTAGTTTCCACTTTAAATCAACTACCCAGCACCATTCCCAAAGAGCAAGACTAAAATATCACAGCTATTGAATTTTGGTAATACTATTGCCACAAATGTATTTACTAACTCAACGATAAACCTTTTTCATTAAAAAATACATATCTGTACAGCATTACTCCCTCTAGTGGATCTAAAAAATAACCATATTCATAACATATTTCACCTTTTTTTTTTGAATAATAGTAAGAGAAATTTCCATAACAATCACTCTGCCAGTGGTTATTCCAACAGTCACTCCAGGGAATTAATTTTGCTTCCCTGTATCGTATGCTATTGGTTCATACCCTCTCCTCTAAGAAAAAGGTAATTAACATTTGTCTCAATAATTAACCATTCAGAAGTAAAAAAAAAAAAAAGATAGCCACATTACTTACTTGCAAGGATAAAAGTTTGAAAACTATTGAAGATAGCATTCCATTTAATATAAAATATAAATATTTAAAGACATTCACAGTCACTTTCCAGTAAAGCTAACTTGCAGAGCCATTTCAGCAGACTATTCTGCCACATGTCAAATATTCAAAATTGCGTTAGTAAGCATTTTTTTGATAAGTAATATTGCAATACTCATATTTATAGAGTAAATCTCAAATATCTGGTAATTCATTAGACCTCAAATCCAAAATGCTGTTTGGAGGTACGGGGGATTGAACCCAGGACCTTGTACATGGGAAGCAGGTGCTCAACCACTGAGCTACACCTGATCCCTGTTTAGAAGTTTTGTGACCATTTTGTCATTCCAAGACTACATCTTATATTGAGGGACACATATGTAATATACAAGTAACAAAATGACAGGTTTTGGTTAGCAAGCCCTTTGTTTCTAGGCTACTGCAGATACTGTGTTACAGGTGCCATGATCAGAGAACAGATGCCTTAGAGAGAGCAAAGATGATGGCATCTCTGTAGCCTCGTTCAAGTGAAGTTTTAAGTTAGACAGCAAGCCCTATTATTAGAGGATTTGGGACTAGTTCTGCTATTGCAAATAACTGAATGGAGTTTTATGTATCTTTCCAAAATGAGAAATTTGAAATGACAACCCCTCCTAGAAGTGCGGGCTCTTACAGAAGTGAATTTAGGTAAAATATTGATGACAAGATTTCATTTGCCTAGTAACATTTAACGGGAAGCGGAGAGATACATCTCCCACCAAAATCTAATGCCCCTGCCATCAACAACCCCACAGAGGCTCCGCTACCTAAAATGGAAATGAAAATGTAATGTATGGAAATATTCTCTTCGAAAATCTCCTTAAGGCTTCACATGTATTAATGTATTAGTTTGCAAACATTAAGATCAAAGGCAAAGCAACAAATACATCCTAAAAAGTTTTTCGTCAGATTTGTATTAACGATATACAAGTAGCAGGACATGAAAAATTAATAGGCTCAAGCCTTGAAATGTCAACCCCAATGATCTCTAGCCATGCTCACCTCCTTTGCTTTTTGTTTCAGTCTTGCTGGCTCTGGGTCTTCTTGCCTTGAGCGACTCTACATGGTTAAAAAAGGAGAAAGAAAGGTTAACAGATGGTTTAAGAATCCCTCATCTGTTGCAGTAAGTTAAAAAATAGCAAAGGAGGGAGAATAGGATCCAAGGTGTCAAAAACGCAAGGCCTAAATTCATAGAGGTGTAATGTCAAGCCTTTAGGCTTACCCAATAAACTGCTAAATATTCAGATTTAAGTAAAATCTACTGTAGGTTTAAAAATTCAACCCAATTTACTTATATTATAGCTGACTCTTACATTTAAAAATAAGTTTCTATATTTTTAACTTTTTATTGTAGTATATACACATACCTCAATATTTCCCATTTTAACCACTTTCAAGTGTACAATTCAGTGGAATTAATTACATATACAATAATGTGCTAACATCACCAATATCTTTTGCCCCAACTTTTACATCACCTCATACAGAAACTGCACCCATTTAGCAACAACTCCCTCCCCTCACCATAACCTATAATGCCTCTATGAAATTTGCTTCTTTATGCTGAACACACTCATTGTGATTCTATGATTCGTATGAGTCTATGAGCGTATGATTCTCTGCCTTCCATAGACTCTATGCTCCCAAATCTTTTATTTCCAGGAAGCCCAACTAATTTGATAGAGAAGCAGCCACTATAAAGCAAAAACATAAATATGTGTAAAGCACATTTTCCACTTCTTAGACCCGAAAATATCCTGTGGTACCAAACTTTCAGTGCCCCAGATCTCGGATAATAAAATCAATGCTTAACTGCTAACAGATCTTTGCACAATGTCTATGGCAGAAACGTGCCAGCAACATGAGGCAGGACTCTTTCCTGCCATGCTGTGAGACATGTGCTGACATACTAAGGCATTAAAGAACTACACGGAGAAGAAAATAAAAATGAAAAATATTTTATTTGAAATTGCAGGGAATATTTTGCCTGTTTCTAATCTATATGTTTTAGCAGCATATTTTAAACAGACAGAATGAAAGTGCTTCTATTTAAGCAGAGAACAATGGCAGAGACCAATCATCAGAAGAACCTGAACTGGGACACTAACCACCGACGCAGAGTTGTAATGGGATAGGAGACAGCGCCACCACTGGCGGAAGAATGAGCCTCCTGGAGCTGAACTAATGGGGAGCTCCCACCTCTCCCTACACAGGAGCCCTGAGCTGCCCCATGGCTGTTACCAGTGCCCGTCCCCAGTCCTGGCTGCAGTGGCCAGCCCTGCCCCGTCAAGGCTACAGCTGTCCCATGGCAGCTTTTGACACAGAACCTGCCTGCACAGTCTAGCTTTTCCTTCTTTGGATAATCTGCACTAGATTCTCCCGGGTGCAATAAGATGTGCCAATAGGTAACTGCCTCCCCTTCGCCAACACCAAAGCCTACTTGCTTTGCTGGGAAGAGAGGCATATGGTGGAGAAACAAATGGGACAGAAAAAAATGTGCAGCAACAAGAATCATTATAATTGCTAGTTTTTTTGTTGTTGCTGTTGTGAGGAACTGGGTGAATGGGGTGTCGTTACCTGGGATGGGAAAACTCAGGGAAGTATTAGGGTACATGAGTTTGTTTTGGGACACACGAAACTTGCTATATCAATTAGACAGCCAGGAGAAGATGTAAAGCAGGCGCTTGTAGGAACTCAGGGGAGGGAGCCTGCCTAGAGATAAAATATCTGGGAATCACCATTTATATGAAATTTCCAGAATAGGTAAATCCATAGAAACAGAAGGCAGGCTAGTGGTTTGCCAGGGGATGTGGGGAGGGGAGAATGGGAAGTCACTGCTTAATGGGTACAGGGTTTCCTTTTGGGGGGATGAAAAGGCCTTGAAACTAGATATAGGTAATGGCTGCACAACTTTGTGAAAGTAATTAACACTTCTGAATTGTATACTTGAATGTGGTTTAAATGGGAAACATTATATTGTGTGTACATTACCACAATAAAAAATTTTTAAAAAACATTGTGAATGTACTTAATGCTATTGAA
>PVKH010036841.1:0-11534 GCA_004027955.1 Chaetophractus vellerosus | reverse complement strand
AGCACGGCCGAGCCTGAAGCCTCGAGGAAAGGCCGCTCAGCTGCGCACAAAGGCGCACGTCCCCCGAGGACTCCGGCGAGGGTCTGGGTGACAGGCTGCTGGCTGGCCGGGGAGGGGCAGGAACGTAGCCCGTCTTAAAGTACCCGGCGCACCCTGCGAGGGCCAAGGCCACCCCTCTCGTGTCCGCGCACAGACCCCGGGCAGCACCGGGCCAGGGGCCACCTCCGCAGAAACGCAGGGCGCGAGGAGCCCGGCGGCCCTCGGCGACCAAGACGGCAGAGGCTTCAAACGCTGCCCCGTGTGTACATATATGTATATGTGCACATACAGCTACATACCTACATACATACACATGTACACACATAAATAAGCCTCGACTGGCAAACCTGAAACTTCTTTTTTAAATAATAATCATTATTGAACTGCAAAACCACGGACCAGCTGTCCCGGGCTCATGAGCTAAGCGCGGGACTAGCCAGAGCCCAGTGCCCTCAGCGCCAGCCGCAGCCTGCGCCCGGGCCAGGCTTCCAGCGGGGGCAGTTCAGGTTCTGCTAAGCCCAGTGTGGCCGACTCCGAGGTAACGGCAGCTATTTCCTTTCCGCTGCTCCCGCCGCCGCCCCCGGCTGGGGCCTGGCCCACGGCCAGCGGCTGTGCCTGGGCCCCTCTGGAGCCCTCCCTTGCTCTGCCCGTCCTCTCTCCGAAGCTCACGGGCCCTAGATGAACTTGAAGCACTTGGTCTTGTCGTGGGGCAGGCGGGTCTTGAAGAGCACAGAGTCCACCCTGAACTGAGTGTACAGCAGGGGCATATAGCCGTACACCTTGACAAAGAAGTTGATGCATCTGTGCCGCTCGTGGAAGTGGGAGTCGTCGTGGGACAGGGCCTGAGGGCATCCTGGGCATCGGAAAGTCCACCGCGAGGTCACCTGGGAAGAGAGGAGAAGGGTTACGCGGGCTCAGGCTGGCCTGGCCGGCCGGTGCTTCCCTGTCCACAGCGAGGGCTAGAGCCCAGGGGCACCCTCTTCCAGCCCTCATCTAAGACATCAGTTAAGGGCATGCTTTCAAGACGGCCTGAAAAACAAGTCTGCAGCTGAACCCGCACCTGTGGGAGTGAAGCCATTTTAAGTGGGGCCTTCAGATGGGCGATTCGTTACGGCGTGGCCACCTCAGTCAGGACGGGTCTCAGTCCTGTCACTGGAGTCCTGGATGGGCAGAATGAGACTCAGACAGAAGAAAGCAATGGGAAGCAAGATGCCGGAGACCAGCGGAACCAGAAGAGAAGGGGAGGCCAGGGGCGGCGGCGTGCGCGCGGCGTGAGGCGGAGGAGCCCAGGACCAAGGATGGCCGCAGCCGGCCCAGACCACGGTCCTCGAGAAGAAAGCGTCACCTTGATGAGAATTTTTTTCCTAGCCTCAACACTGCGAGCTAATAAACTCCCATTGTTAAGGCAACCCATTGCCATGGTATTTGGTTGAGCAGCCAAGGAAACTGAAACATGGCCTTAAAGCCTTAAAATGTTTTTTTGATTGTTTATCTCAGTAATTCTACTTCTAGTATTTGCTTTGGTTGTACACCAAGATGGAGGTACACACCCATCGGCTGTGCGGGATAAGCCCCTCTCCATTGGAGGTGCAGTGGACGTCACCATCCCAGAGTCCTCGGGACTGGGGAATGAGCTGTGGACTAGAGTGGACTTACTGGTAATCTACTATAGACTCATTGTGATTCTAGTGATGGAAGAAATTACAGCATTGATTGGAGGCAGAGGCCACTGGAGGAGAGGGAAAAGCAGTTGTAATACGGGGGCTTTTTCAGGACTTGGGAATTATCCTGAGTGACATTGCAACGACAGTTATAGGCCATTTCATATCATCACATCAGATGTGGAACTGTGTGGGGAGAGTGTGGTCCAATGTGAACTGTGGTCCATGCTCAGGCAAAGCCCCAGGATGCGTTTATCAACTGCAGCGAATGTGCCACAGTAATGAAGGATGTTTATGTGGGAGGGTGTGGGAGGTGTGGGGAGCTGGACATGTGGGAATCCCTATATTTTTTGTGTAACATTTATGTAGTCTAAGTATCTTTAAAAAATAAAAAATAAATTATTTAAAAAATAAATAAATAAATGCAAAAAGAAAGATGGAGGTACAAAGTTGTTATATCAGCAATGTTTTTAAATAGCAAAATATTGAAAAACTATCAAAAGGAGACTACATAATTATAAAATACTATACATCCATTTTTAAAATGTCAACTTTATTATTATTAGGAAATTTCAAGCAATTAGAAAAGTATGAAGAATAATGAAACTTTTAAACAATGTGGCAGCCCAAATATCATTTTTTAAAAACCTCAGTACAGAACACTTGAAAATACAGGAAGAAATAAACCTTCTCTCTAACTATATGGCTGAGCCCGTGGCAGAGTGAAGGAAATCCTGAGAGGCCAAAAGGATGGAAAGCCTGACTGCAGCGAGAGAGCCAGCAGCTCCGGTCTTTCACAGGCTGGGGAAGTAGGAGGTGCTGGTGCACGGGGAGCCGGGCTGGAGACGTTTCCAAACACTGGGACCCCGAAAAGTGGTCTGGCCAACAAAAGGCAGCACAGCACGGTCGGGGGAAGCCTCACAGAGAGATGGCAAGGAAATGTTTCCTTCCCTGGAAAAGTCGCTTCTGAGAAATATGACCACAAGTTGGCCCTCACCCATGTCTGAAGTTGGAATTTGTTATTAGAGATACTGCACACTTGCATTTACGTCAAGTTGAAAACTGACCCTGGAACAGAGAAAGGACACTGGGAAAAAATAGGGAAACCTGAATACAGCACGGACTTTGGTAGGAGCGATATGGCAATGCTAGTTTGTGGATGGGGACAAACGTACTACACAGGCACACCTCAGAGATGCGTGGTTTGGTTCCAGAACAAGCAATAAAACGAACATCGCAAAAAATCAAGTCACATGAATTTTTTTTTTGGTTTCCCAGTGCCTATAAAAGTTATGTTTGCACTAACCTGTAGTTTAAGAGTGCAACAGAATTATGTCTAAAAAGAAAAAAACAATGTGCATACCCTAATTAAAAATAGGACACAGACACAAAGTGAGCACACGCTGCTGGAAAAATGGCTCAGATAAACTTGCTCTATGCAGGGTTGCCACAAACCTCCAATTTGTTAAAAAAAATAAAAATAAAAATCTGCAAAGTGCAATAAAGCAAAGAGCCATAAAACGAGTATGCCTGTGCTGACATGAGACGTTGCTAGGGGAACTGGATGAGAAGTGTACGGCACGGGGCACATGGTCTGTGGCTCACGGACAAACAGGCCGACAGAACAGAGGCTCCTTAAACAGACCTGTACGTACACCGGAACTAGCACTGCAGCTCACGGAGGACGTGCGATTTAAGTGGTGCAATGGCAACTGGTTATTCACATGAGAAAAACCTGAAATTGGATCCTTAGCTTGCACCATACACAAAAATCACCTCCAGAAGGATTAATGATTTCAATAGAAAAGGGCAAAACCTAAGATTGGAAGATTATGCAGAGTATCTTTATGACTTTGGGCTATGGCATGCTGGAAATTAATGAACCAACAGTGAGTAAGCTCACAAGCGTAAGTTTTAAAAAAGCAAAATGTAGAGGACTGCTTATAGTTTAATTTCATTTACTTAAAGTTCAAAAATGGTAAACTAAATACATCATTTAGGATAACACATAGGGCAGAAACCTTTTTTAAAAAGGGGGATTCCGGTAACGGGCCCCCGTTGCGAGCAGCAGCGGGAGGGCCTGTGGAGATGCGCGTGCCACGTGCTCCCTTGCTCTGCGCAGGGAGAAGGGGTGCGGCTTCAAGAATTACATGTGCACATTCACGTCCTCACGTAGGCTCTGCACACTCATAAATGACGTGAAGCATTTGCTACTGCTGGCTTGAAATACATAAATGAAATGTTGTATTTTAAAAAGTGAAGGATACAACACATACTTGTTCTGTCAAATAATAACATTCTGGCCTATTTGTTTCAGATTATGTATTTTTTCCTTTTGTCCATAAAGAAATAAAAATACTGTAAACAGAGCTGACGCCTTGTAGACGTTCCTACCACCTGTTCCTCCCCCGCTAGGTCATGGGGGTGTGATTCAGTTCCAACTGTACTTGAAAACACCAAACTTTCTTCAAAACAGAGCTGAGCACCAATGTACACACCACCAGGGCTGGATAAAATTTCAATTTCTACCCATCCTTGAACACTTGCTAACTGCCAGACCTTCCTCTTGCCCCTCTGATGGGTGTAAAATGGCAATGCAAATTAAAACAACGGGGCACCTTGATCATGACTGAAGTTGAGCATCTTTCCATGGGCGTATTAGTCATTTAGGTCTCCACTTTGTTGAACTGCTTTTTTACATACTTTATTAATTTGTCAATGGAGTTTCTTGTTTCTAATTTATTTAGAAATTCTTTATTCTAGGTATTAATTCTTTGTCATTTGTAGGCATTGTAAATATCTAAGTCTGTGGCCTGTTTTTTTCACGTATGGAATATGTGAATAAAGTTCTTAATTTTACTGTATTCAAATCAATCTTTTCCTCTATATTTTGAACTTTTTGTTTCTTAATATATTTGTCTTTGGCTATGTTCACAAATATATTTCCTATAATTTTGGTTTTCTTTGAGGTTTGAAAGTTTTTTACTCATTTAGTTCACTAATATACCTGCAATATATTTTGTATATCCATATGGATATCCAGTTATCCCAGCACTAGTTTGTAAATGTCACCTCTGTCGTAGACCAGGTTTCCATATATGCAAGGGTCTACTGCTAAACTCTGCTTTGATCCACTGGCCTGTTTATCTCTGTGCCAATATCACATTGTCTTAATAGTGCAGTTTTATTATTTGTCATGATGTCTGCTCGTAAAGTCCACATACTGTTACTACTTCCTCACCAGTACACTGGCTACTCTGGCCCTGTGCCCTGCAATACACATGTTAGGATCTGTTTCTCAAGCTCCATACCAAATCAACTTAAACCAAACGAAATATCCTCACAGGACTTTGATCAAAGTTACCTTAACTTTTTAGATTTGGGGAGAACTACTACCCTAATCACAGGCTTCCCATCCACGTATGTGGTCTCTATGTCCATTTATTTAGTGGGTGACATCATCTTGTTACTGACTTGAATGGGAATTTTCAAGTGTCAAGTATAATCTTTGCTGTGTTTTTATTAAAGTCTTTGATCCATTCTTAAAAATTCTCGTATTTTTCAGTTGCCTCTCCTCTACCATCTCGATTCTCCCCCGCTTATACTCTTCATGGGTTTTGTTTTGGACCTTCTCATCATCCATGTCTTTTACCTGTCACCTATTTTCTATCTCGTTATATCTGTGATACTTTCTCAGATAATTTCTTCATATTTATCTTCTAGTTCATTAGTCTTCTTTTCAACTCTGTTTGACCTTTTTATATCTTATTCACTGAGATTTTAATTGCTATAATTTCCATTTCCAGTAGTTCTATTTAAAGCTTCCAAATCTGCTTATTCTTTTTTCTTAGTGAATTGTTGCTTTTTCTGCTTTCAATTCCTTATTTGAAATAGCTTATCAATTTTAGTCACTTTAAACCTACTTATGTTATAGTATATCCAGTGATTTTATTAGCTGAAATTCTTGGAGAATTAGCCTGTTTGTTGTGACTGCTGACTCTTGCTCAGGACCAACTCTTTCCTCATGTGACTGTAATTGGGATCACAAGCCCCTCGTCAACGTGGCCTATCTGTGGGTGTCCCAAGTGGCCTGAGGTACAGGAATATCTGACAGCTACCCAAGGGAGATCACTTGTAGTCTGAGTTCCATATCGCATAAGAATCCGCAAACATGGCGGCACGGACTCAAGTTTAAAAATTCTCAATTTATACATTTTCCTTATGACTTGCCAGAGCTCAGGTTTAAACACACAAGTTGCCTATGGCAGTGAGTAGATCTGAAATCTCAGTTCCAATTTCCTGCCTTTGGTAGGCCCAAAGGCTGTTTGCTGTTTCACACGAGTGACAGAAACCAAGCCTCCAGTCCTCCCACTCAGGGCAGCCACGGGGACAGCTCCATGCTTCCCTCGCTGGCTTTGAATCCCTCCTCCCTCTCCTGGTACTGGCAATCTTCTTACCTTTTTATGAGCCCAACTACACATGGGGGAGTGTTACGCGATACTACCACTTTAGGCATTTATAGTGACCAGATCTTCAGGTTACTTAGACCACCCTATTGCCAGAACCAGAAAATTTACTGCCAAGTTTTTAAAAATCGAAAGTAGATGAATTGGAGAGAGGCAAGATGGCGTCGGTTTAGAGTTTTAGGTGTACTTCCAGAGACCGGAGACTACTGGCTGTCCATGTGCCAGCTGGGTCCAGAGGCTCAGTGGATCTGCAACTCCTATGCTACAGCTCAATGGACTCACCCAGGACACCTAGTGGGGAGATGATGACGGACAACGGCTATCCTGGGGAATGGAGAGAGCCTGCAGCTGCAGGCAGGACAACTCTTCCATCGTATCCACGGGATATAAGTGCTCCCTCACTTGGTGGTGGAGGGGACATCACCATCCTAGACTCCTCGGGATTGGGGGAAGAACTATGGACTAGAGTGGACTTGTTGGTGTCCTGCTATAGACTTGTTGTGATTCATGCAATGGAAGAAATTACAAAATTATGTGGAGCCAGGGGCCACTGGATGCTTTGGGGGCAGGGAGAGAGAAGGGCAGTTGTAATACAGGAGCTTTTTTGGGACTTGGGAATTGTCATGGGTGATGCTGCAATGGAGGATACAGGCCATTTTATATCATCATGTATCATGCAGAACTGTGTGGGAGAGAGGGTGGTCTGCAGTCTGAACTGTGGTCCATGCTTGTGGCAGATGTGTGTATCTAGTGCAGGTGATGTGCCACACTGATGAAGGATGTATGTGTGGGAGGCTGTGGGAGGTGTGGAAGGCGGGGCATATGGGTAACCCTAAAATTTCTGTGTAACAATTATGTAATCAATGTAGCCTAAAAAAATTTTTGATTAAAAATTTTTTTAAAAAGATGTTTAAAAAAAAAGTAGATGAATAAAAAAATAAAAATACAAAAAGTAACCACCACAGACAGGAAACCAGAGAACCCAAAGAAATATGCCAAAGGTTTGTGTGATTTCTATTTCTTTCTGAATATATCTGTCTTTCCCAAATAATTTTTAAATTATGAATTGAGGAGAAATTTTATTTAATGGTCCGTATCATAATTCACAGCTAAAAAGTAATCACTGCCAATGGCCAGCATTGGCCATCAGGATCCAGGTCTCCAGATATTGAAATGAGAGCTGAGCAAGGGTCAGTGCTCCCAGCTGCAGGTCAGCTCAGAAGCAAAACTCCGGGAAAGTCATACTTCTGAAGGCTCTTTCTCAAGAATTCCACCAGTTTCATCACTTCTCCCTCTCACCCACTGGCAGCTCTCAGGGAACCCTTCAGGTTTACAGTCAACAGTGAGTTATGACTGTCAAACCAGCTGTCACTGAAACAGGAGATGTATATCAAGAATTTAGATAAGAATATTATTATCAAACAGCATCTAGGTCCAGCATTTCACTTTGTTCCCTTCTAACTAAAAATCTTCCTCCTTATCCCAGAAATCAGCATCTAACCTCAGGGGAAAAGCCCTTAACTTGCAAAGGACTGGCTGGCAGAAAAAGTTATTGGTTTCCAAATGTTTTATCATGTAACCCATCAGTGATTTTTGAGACTGCATCCCCAATACATTTCTAAAGTATATAAATATAGTACTGTAATACATCATAAAACATGCAAAAAAAGAAATGAAAGAGAGTGAAGCAACAACTAAAGACAAATGGAAGTTTGAACATTTACTTAACCATCACTGTGGATTACCTTTCACGTGGAAGCATTCCAGGTAACTCAGTCTAAGAGAATATTCGTGTTATGCTTGGTTAAGAGCAAGGAAACGTTTTAGGCAATGCCGAGTTCCTGTATGACAACCATTCTTGACTTCCTCATCACCTAAGCCACCTGTAGTCTCATGCTTTCTAGGGAGCTTTTCATCCGTTATCCTGAATGAAGCCGATTATACTTTCTAGATCCTTCTCCTTTCAAAGATAACAACACATCATTCCAGGCAATACAATGTTAAGATATTAACATATCAACTGCTAATCGTATTAAACAGTCAAACTTCCCTAACTCTAGCAAGGAAGAGTTTGACAGTGAAATTTTGAGGCATTTAAAATAGAAAAAAAAAATGCTACCTTTGAGCATGCACAGTACTTACAGCTGATACTAATAAAATTAGACATAGAATTTGAAGGAAGTAACTCAAAGACTGAAGACATTTTAATTTATTGAGCCTTTGATTTTAATCTTAAATTGAAGTCTTCCTGTATTCCAATAAGATTGAGAAAATTCAGAGAATACTATTTTTTATGTTTTCACTTGTTAAGAACCATGCATATAACAAAATAAGAGAAAATAAACAAGAACCATGCACACATTGGCCAAAGTATTTCCATCTTACTCACTCCACTGAAGGCTTAAAGGTTAATGAAACAATGGCCTAATAATGTAGTAGGCAAATACACTGTAATAAAGATGAAAAAGTCATATCTGTGAGTTTTTCAGGTGACCAGTGCTATTATTAGATACCTAATCACTCAGATACTTTAAATTTTCAAGGAGTAATATTTTCTAATCTATTAGGCATAAAAAGAATCATACTTCTTGACTAAAGTACAGTACCTGGCTACATAATAAAGGACAAAGAAATAGAAAATTTCACCAATCATTACTTTCTAAAGCCTGACTCCCTACCTTAAAAAAATTACCCCAAAAAATGTGCTTTTCATTTTTTAATATCAGATCTACCACTATACCTCAAAATGTACTATTTTTACATAAATAATTGTTATTAATAGTATCATTCCAGTTAAAACAGAAAAAAGTTTGATGCATTATTTTGCACTTTTGAGAGGCTTCAGCAGAAGTCTCACATAGGAAAAAACCATGGGGCAATCAGGAGTTAAGTTGTAAACCTCTGCCATACATGGGAAACAATTTGTTTAGTACAAATGGACACATAAGGCCCCCAAATGCTTCTCTCTCTCTCTCTTACGTGTTGTTGCACAAAAACAGTGTGCTCTGGTCACCACTTGTAACAGTTTGGCGGCTTGATATAGTTATGAATTCCAAAAATAGATATTGATTATGCTTGTAAACTGGTCTGTTAATCTGGGCATGATGAAGTTATGATTAGGGTGTTGACTGGTCCAAGTCAGTAGGGCGTTGAGCCCCGCCCCTTGGTGGGTAGGGTCTCAAAGATAAAAGGCAAGACAAAGGACAGAGTTGAAGGTTTTTGAGTTGAAGTTCTGATGTGGAGCCTCGAGCTGGAGCCCTGGGAAGAAGGCACACAGAGGAGCTTGGTCGTGAGGAAGGGGAGAAGGCCCTGGAAAAGAGACGAGCCACTCACCTGACAGTTCACAGCTGGCCTTGTGGAGAGAGGCAGAGCCTAGAGAGCCTTATAGTCTACTGGTGACCTTGTGGAGGAAACAGAGGAGCTAACCCAGAGAGACCCAGAGCCCCGGGGAGAGACGAACCCAAGAAGCCTGAACCCTGGCAAACGTCAGCAGCTGTCTTGCTCCAACACGTGGCAATGGACTTTGGTGAGGGAAGAAACTTATACTTTGTGGCCTGGTAACTGTAAGCTTCTACCCTGAATAAACACTCTTTATAAAGACCAACAGATTTCTGGTATTTTGCATGAGCACCTCTTTGGCTGACTAGTACACCACTAAAAACACAAATTTAATTATTAGTACATGTTAATGTACTAATTCTTACATTAAAAATGTAAGAAGAATGAACTATGCACCCAAGTATTATTTACATATGGTACTAATGACATCCATGAAGATAAACTTAGTATTTTACATAAATTAAATATGTTTGTTTACAATAATGAAACTAAGGCCTTAATTAGTTTGCTGACCTTTCTACGTACGTCAGGCATGAACCCATGACATAAACAATGATAAAGCACGTTCATAAATACTATTATTTTGGAATTGACAAATAGATCGTCTAGGATCAGTTGTCACGAGACCCTTACCAGGCTGGCAATGCCTGCTTCTGTAAGGACTGGTGCCACCTTAGCCCTTGCCAGGGCACTTGAACTTGCTGCCTGCACCTGCAGTGATGAGCGAGGCGTGATGGAGCTGGTCTCTCTGTCTGCTGTGAAATGGGCACAATCTGGCCCTAAACTATTCGGTGACTCAAAGACCGAAACTGAACTCAAATCTTAGAACTATGGGGGCATTTTTGTTTTTGCGCAAAAACCTTATACAGCACTCATTTACATGCCAGCCACTGTTCTTAGAGCTTTGCACATATTAATTCAGGAATTCTTAAATTTTTGTGCAGTACACCCCCTCCCCTTCACTCGGCTTGGCAATCCAGTGAAGCCTGTGGACCTCTTCTCAGAAAAAGTCTTTTAACAGCATAAAATACATGAGATTGCAAAGGAAGCAAGTTACATGAAATACGGTAATACATGGCTCTTTTTAAATATATATTAAATAACAAGATCTAGAAGAAGTCTAACAACTACCATAATTTCAGAGTAATGATGAACATAATACTTTGAGTTAGTTGCAACAAAAGTAATGTGACATGAAAACACCTGTGATGTCTACTAGCGACAAATCAGTTATGGCGAATGCAATTATGAAGGAAACGATACATTTCCGCTAGAGATTAGTGAAAATGAAGTCCATGCACGGACACCTTGGGGGCAAAGAGCCTCTGCAGGAACAACTGACCAAGCCCTATCACAAGAGGGCCCGGCGGCGAGAGCTGAGCAGCCCGCGGCACGCTGCCCAGGAGCTCACCTTGATGGGCGGCTTCCGAGTGAGGTGGGAGACGAGGAAGTTCATGGCGATGTCCTCGCAGTTGGTGTACTCGTCCACCATGTCGCGGATGGCCTGGGGCATCACGAAGGAGTACAGGTAGGCGTAGTACTGTCAGGAGAGAGAACCACACGCTGTGAGCGGCCACGCGGGGTGCGGCTGCCGTCTGGGACGCACAGCCTTTAGGGAGGAGGACCGGGATGGCAAGCAGTCTGCAGGGCAAGGCCTCTCCGCAGAGCCTCTACAACCAAGGATTACCCCTTCCAGGCCACGGTCACTACTCCTTTTGACAAAGAGAACTTCATTTAGTCTCCTTTGTGCCTCAGTCATTTTGCAATCAATATCAAGATTTGTGAATTAGGTCAGACACTGGTTGAGTTAAGCAATATTTCATCTCTGACAATGGCAATAAAGGATAAGGGGGAAACCTTCCCAAACCTCCATAATCCACGGTACTGTAAAATACCCACTCCCTTGCTGGCTTACTTACGGGCTCTGGAATCTGATCGCCACTTCTTGCCACCTCCACCAGCTACTCCCTGCTCCATGCCACCAGCATGCTCTGCCTGGATTATTAACAGTCTTCTAATGGTCTCTCTG
>PVKH010036840.1:0-11536 GCA_004027955.1 Chaetophractus vellerosus | reverse complement strand
TTTTTTCTCTTTTTTTTTTTTTTTTTTTTTTTAAAGATTTATTTATTTTATTACATATCTCCCCTTCCCCCCTGTTGCGGGGACGCGCCGAGACTTGGTCACTGCGCAGGCGCGGCTTTCCCCGCTTGTGGGCGGCTTCTGCTTCCATCACGGCCGGCTCCAGTTCGCGGGTGGCTGGCTGTGGTCGATTTGCAGGCGACCTGCCCTGCCTGTGGCGGCTTTTGCCTGTCCGTGGCAGCTTTTTGCCCTGCCCACGGCGGCTCCGGCCCGCCCATGGCGGCTTCCATTCTCAAGGCGGTCTGCCCGCTAGGAGAGGTCCCCGGGAACTGAACCCAGGGCCTCCCATGTGGTTTCCCAGCGAGCTCTTTATCCACTGAGCTATCTAGCCGGGCCCTCTTTTTCCTCTTCTGAATTATGTTTTATTAACATCTGCTGCACTAATGTCCGAACATTTTCCAAAAGGAAATTCCCCGTGCTTGCTCTGAAAAAAGAAGGCAATATGTTAACGGTGCTCGGACTCCCTTCTTGTTTGTGCCTCTCCGCCATCAAGGCTCAGGTGCTGAGTGGACTTGAAGGAAGCCTCTGGCCCCTGGCCAAAGAGCCAGAGCCACTCTGGTTACGCTGTCTGGCCATCGCAGACGCATCTGCTTCGTGACCAGAGTGAGGGCTCGTGGGTGACCTTGCTAGTGGAAGCTTCCGGGTGTATAAGGAGATGGCTGCTTTCTGGGCCCAGACTCCTTGCTTTTATTTTTTAAGCCACAGAACTCCCTTAGGGTGGATGATATTCTGCTCATTTCATATTCTTTTGACAGTCTTATTGAATGAATTGACTTTTCTTTTGAGAGGAAACCTTTTCATTCACAAGACAACGAATCATGGGTTTTATTTTTGCTTTTTTGGTTTGTTTATTGGTTTGGGGTTGTTGGTTTGGTTTGGCTTGTTTGGTTAGTTTTTTTCTTTGCCTTTGTCTGGCTTAATTGTTATTAAGAATCAATCTATCTTAACTTGAAGCCTGTAACTTATTATACTTTAATAAGACTTACTGTCCCAGCATCAAATACTCTTATTTTTTATTTTATTCAAAATTTTCCCTGTAAAATCCATCATGATACAAAAAGTTTGAGATTGGTTTTCTTGAATGAAGCATAATGATTTGTTCATGACCCCCAAAATTCATGAAGCCTGGACCTATCTGAAATATATAGATTTTATAAAAACTAGCAATTGGAGGGAAAATTAGAGTAATTGGATAACTGAAGTCTTTTATTTAATTATGCATGTTTTCTAAGAGGCATTTAGTTTTGGGAAAAAAGCAGTTTTTTTATATATGTAAGATTTATATTTGTGAGATCCTAGATGCTTTAGTCTCGGTCCTGTGTTATTGAATATTTAGTAAGATAATGGCTTTTGTTTTAAAAATCTGAATTATCAGTATAGATTTGTGATATAGTGTTTTAAAATTTTATCTATATATTTACACCTGTAATTTTATAAAAATATGTAAATATACGTTCATCTATTCTATTTTTTTTTACCATGGTTTTTCTTCTCTTTTCCATTTTTCTTCATCTCTACGTGACCTCTCTTCCCATATACTTCATAGTCATTCTTCCATATTTTTCCCCATACTTATATAATAGCATTCAAACATATTTATATGAATATATATGCATATAACGCACATGTGGGAATTTGGAGAAATATTATTTTGTTTTACAAATATGCAATGATATATTTTCTTTTTTTGAATTTTTTTAACATTAAAGAAGCTTTATATTTCATAAATATTACATGGAAAATATAGGAGATGCCCATATGCTCCACCCTTTTCCCTCCCCTTCCCACACTGTTTCCCATTAACAACATCTTTCATTCGTATAGTACATTTGTTACAATTGATGAACATATATATATATTTTTTGAGGTACCGGGACCATGGATTGAACCTGGGCCCTCATATGTGGGAAGCTAGCACTCAACCACTGAGCCACATTGGCTCCCCTAAGTTGGTTTTTTCATTTGTTTGTTTGTTGTTTGTTTTTGTTTTTAGGAGGTGCCGGGAACTGAGCCCGGGACCTCCCATGTGGGAAGCAGGCGCTCAACTACTTGAGCCACATCTGCCTCCATGATGAACACATACTGAAGCATTGCTACTAACCATGGTCTATAGTTTACATTATGGTTTACACTTTGTACTGTACCATTTTATAGGTTTTGACAAAATGTATAATGGGCTGTACAATGATATATTTTCTACATCTTTTGTTAATCGATTTCTTGAAAATCTCTATGATTCAGTCAATTGGTATAGCTCTACTTCAATATCTTTTAATAGAGATTTAATATTTCTTAGTGAGAATATATAACCAATAAATACTAAGTCATTTTTCATATTAATAAGCATTTATTATACTAACAGTTCTGTATTATCTGTGGAAAATAGTAGTCATATGTACACATGTACATGCATTCACATATACATATACACATACAATTACATGTTAATTCTTTTATTTCTGGGGAAAAGATTATTTATTTAAAATTTAATAGATGTTCTTAGGTTGCTTTCCAAAAAGGCTATGATACAATATTTCACCTTTCCACCAGCATGTAGATATACCGCTTTACCTGACAGCAGGTTTTATTAGATTTTTTAACATCTGCCCAAATGATAGGTATAAAATTATATCTTATTACTTTAATTTGTGTTTCTATAACTTAAGTGAATGTGAACATCTTTTCTTGTTTCTTGACCATTTGGGTTTGTTTCTGGATTTCCCATTTATGTTCTTTGCCCACTTTTTCTCTTGGGTTGTTTAGGCCCTTGTCAGTTCATAAGATCTCTTTATGTATTCTATATATCAACTTTCTGCTTGTCCTCTGAATTGCAGATATTCTTTCTAGATCTATTGTTTGCTTATTCTGCCTTTGCCATACACAAAATTTAAGCTTTAGAGGGCCTGGGATTTTAGTCTCAATTAAACTTTCCCTTTCCTTTAAGTAGTTAAATAATTTTTAGATTTCTTCTTGCAAGAATTTTTATTGTTTTAATTTTTAAAATTAAATATCTTATCCAACTGGAAGTTATTTTTGTATATGCTATAAGAGGGTACCCAGTTTTGTTTTAAATTGATATTAGGTTGTGCCAGTATCATTTATTAAATCCTTTTCCCATTGAATTTAAATATTTCTCCATCCTCTATTATCTTCCACAAGTTTGTCTTTTCCTATACGAATACTGTATTGCTTTTATTATATTGGCATTAGAGTATACTTATGTATGTACACACACCAGTGGTTGTAGGCTGGATAAGATTGACTATGGTAACTAAGAATGGAGTTGCTTCTTAGTGTTGAGTTCTCCAATCAAAATGAGATTTTGGTGAAGAGTCCAATTCCCAATTAATAGCTCTCTATTGATAACTACCCCTGATGCAGCCAGATTCAATGTTGCCTTTGTAAAATATTGAAATGATAAATATATACCATTTATTAAGAGCCTGTTTTGTGCCAGATAGAATGTTAGGGGATATATATATTCCTCTAATCCTCACACCAACTTTAGGAGGTTTACAGGTGTGAAAATTGATACTTGTTCTAAGAATTAAGTTACTTGCCTAAGACAATATAACTATTAAATGTTAAAGGTAGGGTTAAAACACTAAAGACCAGGCTCTTTTCATTGGGCCAAAACAAAATAGTTAATGAAAAGTACTTTGGGGAACAGGTGTGGTTCATTGGTTCAGCGCCTGCTTCCCAGATACAAGGTCCTGGATTCAATTCCCAGCACCTCCAAAAAAAAAAAAAAGTGCTTTGAAAACTAAAAATGTACACAAACTGATAAGGTGGTTATATTGTGATCATCGCCTCATCAGCAGGATGTCTGAATCTTATTTTAAAAGAATGCAGTGGTTAGTGTACAGGAGGGCTTAGCGTCAGCTAATATATAGCCAGGCAATTTTATTTTGATGAAAGAACAGCATTCTTGTGTTCTTTCATGATATGATATATAAATAAAATGTTAGAAATTCCTTTTATTAACAAACTCAATAATTGGTTCTTTTAAACATCTTTTAGAACAGAAGAAAGTTAAAGTAAAAAAACCCAAACCTGAATTTCCTGTATACACGCCTTTAGAAAGTACACATATTCCATCTTATGATCATGGAACTTCTATAGAAGAAATTGAGGAACAAATGGATGACTGGCTGGAAAACAGGAACAGAACACAGAAAAAACAGGTAAATAAACTTTTAAAAATTTGTTTTAATTGAGTAAAACACATTCAGAGGAGCATATAACTATAGATCTGCAGCTCAGTGGACTCTCCCAAAGCTTGGTCAACTATTGTCAAGCTCGAGAAATGGAACCCTCAGCGTCCAGAACTTACCTCCTGTTTCTTCCTCTCCTAAAAAGGTAACCCCACTTTGTCTTCTTACACCTTAAACTAATTGTGTCTGCTTTTTCAAGTTTATGCAAATGGAATCCACCCATTTGTACTTCGTATCTGGCTTCCTCTACTAAATATTGTGTTTGTGAGATTTAGCCATTGTTTTGTGTGTGTAGCAATAGTTCATTTTCATTGCTATAGAATAGTCCACATATAAATATGCCACAATTTATCTTTCTTGAAGATTTATCTTGTTTCCAGTTTTGGGCTACAATGAATAATTTTCCTGTGAACATTCTTCCATGTATCTTTTAGTGAAGGTGTATGAAGTTCTATTTTGGGAGTTAAGTTGCAGGGTGTGGGGATATGCATAGTTGAACTTCAGTATATAATTCTAACAGGTTTTTAAAATGTTCCTATCCAATTACAATTTAGAAGCAGGGTATGAAAATTCCCATTTCTCTACATCGAGTCTTTTATATTTTAACCATTCTGGTAGGTATGTAGTGATATCTAATTATGGTGTAATTTACATACACCTAATAAATTTAAAAATTGAGCTTCTTTTCTTATGTTTATTGAACATCAATATCCTCCCATGTAAAGTGCCTTATCAAATCTTTTTTTAAATTGGGTTGTCTTTTTTTCTTACTAATTTGTGAAGAGTTCTTTTATGTATTTCAGAAATGGGTCTTTTGCACGTCTTTTCTCCCACTCTGGCTTGCCTTTCTACTCTCTTAATAGTGTCTTTTGAAGAAGTTACTACGTTTTTGTGATTTTAATTATCAGTCTTTTCCTTTTTTGATGTTTTTTGTGTTTTGTTTAAGAAATCTTTTCCTAGCTTGAGGTTATAAAGATCTTCCCATATCCTATTTTCTAGAAGTTTTAATGTTCTACCTTTCACATTTACATCTGTAATCCACCCGGAATAGATTTTTGTGTTTGGTGTTAAGTAGTGATCAAGTTTCTCTTATTTTCCCTTAAACTTTTCTGAACTAGTTGGCCCCATACCAATTAATAAAAAGACTTCTTTCTACAACAGGGCAAATGCCTCCTTGCTCATAAAACAAGTGTTCGTAACTCTATGGATCTCTTTCCGCACTTTCCCTTTATTCCCTCAATCCACTCATCCATCCTTGTGCCAGTATCAGGCAGGCTTAATTAATGTAGCTTTATAGTGGGGATCTGATACAATAATTCTCCAGCTTTGTTTTCCATTTTTATTTTTTTGTTTTTCATTTTTAAGATTATCTTAGCTATTTGTACCACTTTACATTTTCATGTAAATTTTATAAGCATCTTGTCATTTTCTACAAATTTTTTATTGTGACTTTTTATTGTGATTACACCGACTATATAGATCAATTTAGGAAGAATTGATATCTTGGCAGTATTGAATCTAAAGTCCACTAATAAATCCATTCATGTAGGTCTTTTAAAATTTCTTCAATGAAGTGTAGCCTTTTATTTATAAATATTGTATGTTTTTTCTTAGATTTATTCCTGGGTGTTTGTTGCTTTTAGATTATGTAAATAGTCGTGTTGCTTAAATTTCATTTTCTAATTGTATTTGACATATGGAAATACAATTGATTTTTGCATAATTATCTTGTATTTGGCAACTTTGCTAAATTCACTTATTAATTCTAATAGTTATACATCTCTCTCCTTTGTTATTATTAGAATCTCTAATACATATCCTTGTTTGATTTCTAATCTCAAAGAAAGCTTTCCTCATTTCACTAAACATGATAAAAGTAGATTTTCTGTAAGATTTTTATTAAGATATATTTCACTAAACATAATTCACCATTTTAAAGTGTATGCTTCTGTGATTTTAAGTATATTCACTATATTGTGAAACATCACCACTATCTAATTTGAGAACATTTGTATCACCCTAAAAAGAAACCCCATTCCTATTAGCAGTTAGCCCTAGTTCCACCCTCCATTCATCCCCTAGCAACCACTAACCTACTTTTCTTTCTCTATGAATTACCTTTTCTGAACTTTTCATATAATTGTAATCATATAATGTATGGCCTTTTGTGTCTGGCTTTTCTAACTTCACATAATGTTTTCAAGGTTCATCCATGTGGTAGCATGCAGCAGTACTTCATTTCTTTTTAAGGCTGATTTTATTTCATTGTTTGGATATACCATATTTTGTTTATCCATTCATCAGCTGATGGACATTTGGGTTGTTTCTACATTTTGGCTAGTGTGAATAGCATACTCCTGTGAATATTTGTACACAGGTTTTTGTTTCACATTTTTTGATTCTCTTGGGTATATATATATATCGTAGGAGTAGAATTGCTGAGTCATATGGTAATTCTATGTTTAACTTTCTGAGGAACTGTGAAACTTTTCCAAAGGACCTGCACCATTTTGTATTCCCATTAGTAGTGTGTGAAGGTTGGAATTTCTCCACATCCTCACCAACACTTGTTATTTTCAGGTTTTTTGTGTTTTTGTTTTGTTTTGGTTGTAGCTTTGGTTTGTTTTAGTATTAGAGCCATCCTAGTGGGTGTGAAGTGCTTTTTCATTGTGATTTTGATTAGCATTTCCCTAGTGACTAATGATGTTGAGAGTCTTTTCACGTGCTTATTGGCCTATTGGTTTATCTTTGGAGAAATGTCTCTTTAAATCCTTCACCTATTTTTAAATTGTGTTATTTGACTTTATTGTTGAGTTGTAAGAGTATTTTATGTATTTTGGATACTAAACCCATATCAGAATATGATTTGCAAATATTTTCTCCCATTCTGTGAATTGTCTTTTCACTTTCCTAATAAAATAGTGTTTGATATTTGATGCACAAACTTTTTTGTTTTGTTTTGTTTACATATCCCCCCTTTCTGCTTGCTCTTGCTGTGTGTCCATTCTTCTGTGTTTTTTCTATGTCTGCTTCTTGTCTCCCCCTGTCTTTGTGGCGACGCGCCTAGTTGGCCCTCCGCAGAGGCGGCTCGCTCCGTTCGTGGGTGGCTCCATTCTGTTTTCACGGGCGGCTCCGCTCCATGTTTTGCGGGCAGCAGTGCTTCGTGTTTTGCGGGCTGCCCAGCTTCGTGCTTTGTAGGCGGCAGCTCCGTGTTTCACAGGTGACTTTCCCATGCCTGTGGGGGCTCCGCCCTGCCCGTGGCAGCTTTTTGCCTTGCCCACGGCGGCTTTGCCCTGCGCACAGTGGCTTGCCTTTCTCAAGGCCATCTGCCCGCTCGGAGAGGCCCCCGGGAACCGAACCCAGGGCCTCCCATGTGGTATACCGGTGCTCTTATCCACTGAGCTATCTAGCCGGCCCCTGATGCACAAACTTTTAAAAAAATTTTGATGAAGTCTGCCATCTATTTTTCCCTCTGTGGCTTGTATATTTTTGTCATATCTAAGAAACCATTGCTCATCCACAGTGTCTTAGTTTGCCACAGGGTTGCCAATGCAAAGTATGAGAAATGGGTTGGCTTTTGTAATGGGAAATATGTTAGGGTAAAAGCTTACAGTTCCGAAGCTGTGAAATGTCTAAATCAAAGCACCATTGGAAATGCTTTCTCACCAAAGACATCTACTGCTAATCCTGGTGTCCTGCCACGTGGCAAAGCAAAATGGCAGGCAATCTATGCTGAGGTCCCAGCCTTCCCCTCAAGGCTCACTGTCTCCTGGAGTTCAGCTGTAGACTATCAGGCATATGGCAGGGCTGGTCTCCTTAGCCTTGGGCAGCTCTATAGGACCAGACCCTTGAGGGCCTTCTCATGCCTCTGTGCACTGCTATTCCAGGCTCTGGGGACTTCTATCAGTCCTCTTGGGGCTTCTCGTTTTCCTGTAGTCCTCTCTCACATGGCAGGATGAAAATGGTGGCTTCCTTTTTCTGTGTCTCTCTGTATAAGACCCAGCAAGAAGGTATAGACCCAACCTGAGTCATGCCTCACTGAAGTAATCCAATCAAAAGCAATCTAATCAGGTAAACTAATGCAATCAAGAGGTACCACACCCACAGGAATAAATTAGTTTAAGAACATAATCTTTTGGGATTCAAAAAGAACTTCAAACTGTCACAAAAGGTCAAGTAGATTTACCCCTATGTTTTCTTCCAAGAGTTGTATAATTTTAGCTCTTATACTTAGACCTTTGTTCTATTTGATTTTTTGCCAAAAAAAAGTTCATTGCACAAAATTTAAGGAATTCCCAAGTGCACTTAAATTTTTAAAGTTAGAGTCCTTTGTGCAACGTGCCACCTTTCCCTTTAAGAGCCCCTATCTGAGAGCTCCCTTTTAGAAGTAAAATTTTAATAGAAATTACGGGGCCGGCTGTATAGCCCAGTTGGTAGGGTGCCGGTTTACCACATGGGAGGCCCTGGGTTCGGTCCCTGGGCCTCCTCGAACAGGCGGACCGCCTCGAGAAGGCAAAGCCAACACAGGCGGGGCACGCTGCTGCGGGCAAAGGCAAGCCCCCGCAAGCAAGGGCGAGCCTCCATGAGCAGGCAGGCGGCCATGCTGGTGAGCTGACTCGGCAGGTCACCCCAGCAGGGGGAGACAAGCAGACACAGAGGAACGCAGAGAAAAATGAACATAGCAAGAACAAGCAAAAAGGGGGGGATGTATAATAAATAAAAATAAATCTTAAAAAAAAAAGAAATTAAATAATAACTCATAACTCAGGTTAACCTAATTTTCCAGAGCCTCTGTAAAACATTACTCTCAAGGATCATATTATAAACCAAGACCACCATGCAGTGACATTTGCCTGGTACTTTCAATCCATAAACTTATTGCAAGGTTCACAGAGTCTCCACATCATAGTATTATCCATATCACAGGCTCCTTAAAGGAAGGCTCCAGGACATTGCTTTTTCAAATGTGCTGGTCACTTTCATTCCTAGAAACCTTTACATATGGCATTAAATTTTTATTTTAAAAACTCATGGAAGTAGGGACATATGCCACGGTGACCTTGCAGGCCTTGTACTTTTGCAATAGCACTTTAACAAGAAAAGAGAAGTTTTTAAACTGTGTCCAAATTCATTCTTTTGCCTGTGGATATCTGGTTTTCTCAGCATTGTTTGTTGAAAAGATTGTTCTTTCCCCCATTGAAATATCTTGACACCCTTGTTATCAAGCTGCATTCTGCTCATGGTGCCAAACTGTGGGTCAGAAAGAGAGCCACCCATTACCACCTCCAAGGGTTCCCACCCACTTCCATGCTTTCGAGGTGTTGGGGTCATCAGCAAGGCACAACTCACAGAAGCATTGGATGGAACAGTGTTCACTTACATAGAGAAGAGAGCGAGGACAGCTTCACTAGTGGGTTTTGCTCTCCCATGTCCAGCAGGTCTTGATCCGTGGCTGACAAAGGCAGATGGTCTGTGCACACCTTCTGCCATAGTGGAATGATTTCGCTCCCTCTCTGCCAGGAGCAGATATTGCAGAAGTGTTGGGTCAGGTGCCATAAAACTTACTAACTTAGTCTAGGGATGTTCAACATGTGCTCAGGGCAAAAGGGGAAGGCATGCATGGGCAGACCCCTACCTAAGATGCCCCAAGAAGATAGTCAGCCCACAGTGTTCATCCCACCCTTTTTTTGTTCTTGTTTTTGTTTTTGTTTTGTTGTTTGTCATCACATCCTAGCAGCCACTGATACATTTGGTCCTGAGCACAGTTTGTGGGTCCCAGGGAAAGGTCCCAGGGAAGGACAGCAGGCTACACTCAGCTTCCATTCTTGTTGAAAATTAATTGATCATGAATGTATGTGTTTATTTCTGAATTCTCAGTTCTATTCCATTGGTATGTCTGACCTTATACCAGAACTGCACTGTCTTGATTACTGTAGCTTTGTAGGAAATTTTGAAATCAGGAAATGTGAGATCTCCAAATTTGTTATTTTTCAAGCTTGTGGCTTTTCAGGATTCCTTGCATTTCCATATGAATTTTAGGGCCATATTTTCCATTTCAGGAAAAAAAAAAGAGAGGTAGTTGGAATTTTATTAGGGATTGCATTGACTATGTAGTCAATTTAAGGAGTATTGCCATAGTAACAATATTAAGTCTTCCAGCCCATGAATATGGGCTATCTTTCCATTTAATTTGACCTTCTTTAATTTCTTTTAACAGTGTTTTGTAGTTTTCTATATAAAAGTTCCATTAAATTTATTCCCAAGTATTTTATTCCTTTTGATACTATTATAAATGGAATTTTCTTAATTTCATTTTCAGATTGTTAATTGCTAGTGTTTAGATGTGCAACCTTGCATATTGCATATCTTGTATATTGATCTTGTAACCTGAAATTGTTTACTAACTCTATTAGATTTTTTGTGAATTTTTTAGGGTTTTTCTATATACAGGAAGGATCATGTCATCTGCAAATAGAGAGTTTTATCTCTTCCTTTCCAATCTGGATATCTTTTATTTATTTTTCTTATCTAATTGCTGTGGCTAGAACTTCCAGTACAATGTTGACTAGAAATGTCAAGAGCACAAATCCTTGTTTTGTTCCCAACCTTAGGGGGAAAGGATTCAGTCTTTGACCATTAAGTATGATAAGAATGGGCTTTTCATAGATGCCTTTTATCGGATGGCAGCTCTTCTATTCCTAGTTTGTTGAGTGTATCTATCTTGAAAGTGTATTAGATTTTCTATATCTATTGAGATTTTCATGTAGTATTTTTTCCTTTTTTCTATTAATATGGTGTATTACATTTATTGATTTTTATATATTGAACCAACCTTGAATTACTGAGGTAAATCGCACTTGATCATGGTAAATAATCCTTTTAATATGCTGTTAGTTTCAGTTTTCTATTATTTTGCTGAGGATTTTTATATTTGTATTTATAAGGGATAAGGGTTTGAAGTTATCTTTTCTTGTGATGGCTTTGCCTGGCTTTGGCATCAGGGTAATATTGACCTCATAGAGTGATCTAGTGATTGTTACCTTCTCTCCTGTTTTTTGAAGAGTTTGAGAAGAAATTATGCTAATTCTTTCAGTATTTTGTAGAGTTCATCCAGGAAGCCATGTGGTCCTGGGCTTTTCTTTTTTTTTTTTTTTTTTTTTTTTTTTTTTTTTTTTTTTTTTTTTTTTTTTTTTTTTTTTTTTTTTTTTTTTTTTTTTTTTTTTTTTTTTTTTTTTTTTTTTTTTTTTTTTTTTTTTTTTTTTTTT
>PVKH010036839.1:0-11537 GCA_004027955.1 Chaetophractus vellerosus | reverse complement strand
ACCTGCCCTGCCCCTGGCGGCTTTTGCCTGTCCGTGGCAGCTTTTTGCCCTGCCCACGGCGGCTCCGGCCCGCCCATGGCGGCTTGCCATTCTCAAGGCGGTCTGCCCGCTAGGAGAGGTCCCCGGGAACCGAACCCAGGGCCTCCCATGTGGTTTCCCAGCGAGCTCTTTATCCACTGAGCTATCTAGCCGGGCCCCCTCAGTGTATTCTCAAGCTTAAAGCAATTTTCAACCAGGCCCAAATTCACCCAATTTCAAAACAAAGGTGAAATTAAGGATTAGCAAGTAGTTGGCGATCCGAAGTTTGGATTCTGATGGTGAAAAAAGTCCCCTCATTCCCTGATTATTATTTATCTCGGGATTTAAACAGTAACTGTAATTGTATTCTTTGAACACCAAGTTCCTGCCCTACCTCCCCACCCCCACCCAGTAGTTAATTAGTGGGGCAGGTCTTATAACAAATGCGCACTCATAAGCACTGGGTGGTAGAAATACTGTTGATAATTAAACACCACAATAGCACGGAGCCTATTTCAGGAGCCGCCGTGTTGTCCTGCCCCAGCCAGTCTGCTCACCACGCACTCACAGACCCTCTATTGTGCTGGCTATGGCTGCTCAGAGGGATAGTTATTCTGCTGCAGAAGGGACAAATGGCCAGAAGACAGGAGAGACCAACCCTTGCAACCAGATCAGGTGCTCTTGACCCATGGGGAAAATACCCAGTGGGTGGAAGCAGGAGGGAAGCAGAAGAGAAGTGCATGGGCAGAAAATTCAATCATAAAATAGACATGTCCTTTCTCCAATAAATCAGGAGGTCCAAAGCATTAAGAAAATCCTGTCTGGTAATGACTCCCACTATCTAGTTTCTAAGTCACCAAAGACACGTGTATCTGAAAAATTCCAGTCCTAGCTTTGGTACTTGTCTCTTTACACCAACCAACTAGGCAAAATGGTTCACCAATCTCATGCCAAATGGATGGCAATTTGAGAAGGGCAATATATAAAGAGGTTGGTTTATATTCCCTTTGGCATAGAGGAAGTTCAAAGAGTTCTTTAAGGCTTTTAAGAAAATCTTGGAGAAGTCATCCAACCTCCCTGGGCCTCTGTGTCTTCCTTCTTCAAAATGAGGGGCCTGAGAAAGTTCTCACCTGGGTCACAAAGACAGGAATGAGGCTCCCAGAGCACTGTCCAGCGTGTCAGGAAGGCTAGCCTATGACACGGTTACACAAGTTAAAACTATACAGTCTAACATCATTATCAAATTTGTTTTTGCTCAAAATGTATCAACCCAGTTTGGTATAGTGGTTAGCTCATACTGAACAGATGCTTCTATTAACAGTTATATAGGTCATTAATACTAGGGAGAAAATACTAGGGACAAAAAATTCTTTGAAAAGAGAGTGTTTTAGTAAGCCAGTTTAAAAATCCGTAGGAAAGAAATACCAAAAGGTGTGCTTGGTAAAATGATTGGAAATCCCTGGCTCAGCCATAGCTTCTCCAACTTCTCCATGGAGTTACCTCCAGTGAAGGAGGCAAGTGAGTAGTATCCCAGGGACACCTGGGGATGAATCCTGAAAAAAAAGAAGATTTCTGTAAAGTCTCCCGTTGTAATCTTCACTTTTTTGGGGAAAGGTTTCCATTCTTCTTCATAATTGAAGTGCCTGTTTTAATTTCTAAATAACGGTACTTTCACCAAAATCTGCATGCAAAATTTGGTACTCCAGGAAGACTCGCATATTCATACTGTGGCTCAGAGATGCCTACTGTACTATACGCTCCGTATTACCTCAGAGTTTAGATTGGAGAAGCACAGGGATCTGAGGTGCCCTTGGAAGGCTCACCCGACTATACGTTTCTCCCTGTTCATCTATAAAGAGGCAAAAGCTTTATCTTGAAGATGTAGAAACCCCTTCCCACAATTCAGGTAGCGTCCCGTCTAAAGCCTAAAGCCAAGTGGAAAAGACCGAGACAGAAACAAAATGTGTTGTGCTGGGAAAGGCAGTAAAAATTTCAGAGGAGCCAAACATAGCTAAAGAGAAGCTGTCCATCTGAAATGCCACCTGGAATTCACACCAGTAATAACTGCTGTGGATATAAAAATTAATAGGGGGGATTTCATAGTATTAGAAAAATTTATTTTTATAAATCATGTGTCTATCACCCGAGTGTTGACGCATGCATGCAATTCAAACATCGGGCTTACAATAAAAAGCTCACTGAATGACTTAGCAAGGACAATTCCCCCATTTTCTCTACAATTTGGAGTGGAAGGAGGGTGGGGGGAGTGGGTAGAGGGTGCAGTTACTGGGTCAATTAATCAACCTGAAAACTGTGACACAAACTCTGACGCCTAACCTATGTCTAAAAATACACAAATGTATACGAATTTGTTTTAAACTGTCAATGCCTATATTTAGGACCTTCCCAGCAAGGCTATAATGAGACTGTGTTTGAGGGTTTCAGTCTCAGCAGACTCTACCATTAATCTGAAGTTAGTTAAATTAACAGCATTTAGTACTGACTTGTCAATCTCGCTGCTCCAGGAAATTGCACCTTGAGGCTACTAATATTGCCAATTTTTCCACTGGAGTGTGTGCCCGCGTGTGTGTGTATTTTTTTTCTCTACAACCTCCGTGTTCATACCCCATCATTGCTTCCCTACGTCCACAGCACTTATATTATCATTTATTCTGGCCTCCTTTAGCCTTCCCAGGGGATTCTGCACAGTGTAGCTGCTCAGTGAAAGAGTTTTTTAGCTTTATATTTATTTGTTTATTTTTCTGTCATGGCTCATGGCTGAGGCTTTAAAAAAAAGTGTGACAGTATTTAGAGTACATGATTGACTGTTACAGCAACATTCATTAACCATGACAAATCTGCAGCAAAACACAGTATTGAGTGTTCTAAACAGCAACTTTAAAAAGAAAGAAGAAAGAAAGAAAGCAAAAGAAAAAAGACTCCACTAATTTTTCATTGACCTCATCTGTAAATAAATTTAGACTGATGGTGAGCAGGGGCAATCATAAATTAGTATTCATTTCCTGTAATTAATGCAAACATGCCTATGAACACAGAGAATATGAATACAAAACCACCTAATTTCCATTTCAAAATACACCTAACACATTTTCACTTGACTTATCTTCATGATATTTTCTCCCTGAATTAGAAGAATGAAATGGTTGGAATTTTTCCCCCACCCACCAGGGGGAAATAGTGTTTTGGTCACAGGGAGTGTCACACCCATCTCAGCAACAGGTCTGCAGACCTTGATTCTGATTTGCCTCACCGTGTGATACCCTCTCCCTGCCCATGCCGAGGCTGTCTCCTCCGCTCTCATCACTAACCAGGAGTGGCCCCACCGAGGCAGGCCCTCAGGCACGGAAGGACTGTGAGGAGAACAAGAAGCAGCCTTCCGGGCCTAACACGAGAATGTGAAATGGCCCGTCTTTGACATGACTATTTTCTCGCACAAGGGCTGGTTGGATAAACGATATGATGCAAATCAAATAAAGCCTATCACGTACTGAGTAGGAACAGCGAAGCCAAGCTCTCCGACCTCTCTCGGTAAGAGGTGTTAGCATCTCCTGCCTTCTTGGCGATGGGCATCTCCAGAGACCTTCCTACCGACCAGCCCTCAATCAAAGAGAACTCACAAAGTCTGACCCCACTCAGGGCACCTGCCACCAGAACTCACTAACGCAACTTTGGCAGCAGTACGGAGCGCTTCGTTAGCAATAAATAATTTGATTAAAAATAACAAAATTAGGTCTCTAAGACACACATGCACAAATGAGTATGAGCTGGGAAGAATGTGATAAGAGCAGAAAATATGAATTAGGTTCTACCAAAAAATAAAAATAAAAGGCAGAAAGAGCAACGTTAGCAGAATACAGCTTACCTCATGAACAACTTTTCCTAGGGCCTTCCTAGCCCTCAAAGCTTTTGCTCCCAAGGGTTTGTCCCTCTAAAGGTCATGGAAACAAATGCACGCGATCTGGATTAGAAGTGGTCCTCTTAGGTACTTGATGGTAGAATTCTAATTAACTGCATTAAGGCACTAATTGGGGTGGATGTAGCAAGAGGATCAGAGAGCTATGGGATATCTTAATTTGATGAATTTACTGCTTAATCTAGCTTGTAAATGTCACTAATTATACCTGATTGTAAGCACAGATCTCACTTGACCCAGGCATTTTGCTAAAACTCATGGTAGAGTCTCAAGAATCATGCCAATGAAGCAGCATCTCCCCAGAGAGAAAGGGTGGTCACCCCATTTCTTTCCCTTTAGTTGTCAGCCTGGAAAGCCGGGCAATGCACCTCAACACGCTGGTCCAGGAAGCCCAGGAGAGGGTGAATGAACTGTCTGCCCAGGTGCAAAATGAAGGCTTCAGTCTGGACAACACAGAGAAAGAGAAACAGCTGAAAGCTTGGGAGTGGAGGTATCGGCTCTACAGACGCATGAAAACAGGCTTCGAGCATGCCAGTGAGTACAAGTAGAGGTCTTCTACATTTAACCAGACTGACCCTTGGTTTGAGACAGCCTGGGCTTCTTTCGTTGCTTTTTTTTTTTTTTTTTTTTTTTTTTTTTTTTGCAACTCTCCAGGGTCATGGATAGCCGCTGTCAGCCTATTTAGAACAGGGACTCTGGGAGGCTGTAAAAGAATCTTTTGTCTTGCTTGATTTTCTGGCTCCTGATTGGTTCTCTGACCACAGCCACGAGGCCTCCATGCTTCTGGCCTCCCTCCACCATGTCACACTCATCTAGCATTTTCCACCCACTATGCCCTAATTCCTAATGACCTGAATGGTCTGATGCCCTAATTGGCTATATTTTGGGATGCAGAAGTAGAAAAATGTTTGCCTATTTGTCCAGTGTAAGTTTGAGCTATTTGTTTTCAACTCTCCATTGTATTTTTTCTACAGGGCTATAAAGTGAACTTCAGGCTATAAAGGCAACAATAAAAGACAATCAACTCATGAATTATGCTTTTATCTACATTTCCGTTCTCTTACCCATTCGTTCTGTTAGTTTAAGAAAAGCCTTCTTTCTGTATAGCACTGGAAAGTACTGCTAAGTGCAGACCCTGATGTAAAAAGAACATGTAAAATTCAAACACTTGTGAAATATTAAACTTTCATTTTAAAATGAGATCTTATTTAAACAACTACAAAAGTAACTTGAATTTTTAAATATAAGAGAAGACTCAGCTGATTGGTTTGAAAATTTTATTCCTCTGCTGCAGGAAACTTAGTAGTGATATAGAGAAAGACCAAAAGGCAGAGAAAATCCTGTTTTGTTGAGTAGTTCTGTACACAAAGCCCCAAATCTAGGCCTAATCCTTCCCCTTGAAGCAATTAACTTAGGCAATATTAATGAAAGGTGGTTTGTGTTCAACATTAACAATCTCTTCAGCAATCCTGACGTGTAGATTTTTTTAACGACACTTAGTAATTGTTTTCATAAATGTGTTTGCTATTGTGCCTCATTTAGGACAGATTAAACCAGAAACAGATCTATTTTTAGATGTGATGACTTTTTGGTAATTTCCTAAATTTCCAGACACCTTCTGAGGCTAAGGAATACCTGAAATAGAGTCCTTCAAAACCTGAGGCTAGTGGACTTTCATTCACTCCTGAATTCTTTCTCAGAAAATGCTACCTGATATAATAGGAAGTGGCAGGAGGGCAGGGGAGTTAGCATCCATAGGGGAAAGAGCCCAGAATTAGACATCTGAAGCCACCGGCTTTCTCCCCAGCTCTTTGTTTTCTCGGTGTCCTTGAACAAGTAGGTTGGCCTCTTTGGGCTGCAGTTTCCTCATCCTGAAAGGGGGGGATGCTGTTCCTTGCCCTTTCTACCCTACAGGGTTGTTAAAAGACTCAAATGAGATGATTAACGTCAAGGTACTTTATGAAACCTAAAGATCTCTCGCTATAATGCAAGATTCTGCTATCGCTTTCTTGCCTCCTCTCCACCAGTCCAGACCAATCTCCTTTTGTGTTTCCAGGATTCTTTGGAAAAGCTTAACTGGCATTATCTACCCCTTAAGAAGATGTTCTAATGCCCAAACAGGACCACGATGGCAACAAATAAAAGTCTCAATGACTTCTAATGAAAACGTTCAACAGCAAAAGCTATTGGGCCCTACAAACAAATGTTCCCGTAGTGTGTGTTTCAGGGTATCCGTTGAAGAGGCAGGAACATTGTTTAAAAAGGATTTGCTCTATTAAGATTCTTGTGTTTTTCTTTCTGTCCTAGGAGCCCCCGAGGTGCCAACCAATGCCTGTCTCATGGTAACCAGCAGCACATCACTCACCGTCAGCTTCCAAGAGCCTCTTAGTGTCAACGCAGCTGTAGTAACCAAATATAAAGGTACTGGACTCCAGATAGCTTTTCATTGCTCCTTCTTGAAAAAGATCTGTTGTTTTATCAATTGTGCATTTTGTGCGTTTGTTTTGCCTGCTGATAGGATTGTTTTCATCCCCTTTATGTATGGAGTTGAAGTATTTCCATAGGAACTCATTTTGTAAAGGATTGTGAAGGGGACTAAGAAGAAGTCAGAAAATATGAGCCACGAGATAGAGGTTAAGAATGGGACTGAGTAGGACACAAAGAAGAGTCAGACTTGATCCAAGTTGTTTAGAGGCTGGCATATGGTATATAGTAAATAGGGGATGTGTCAATTGATAGCTATAATACCAAATACCTAGGCAGAGGATTTGAAAACTAAAAGGCAGAGGAAGTATACTGGAGGTCGGGAAGAAAGAAGTCAATTGTGGTGGAGGAATTGGTAAAGACCCCAGAGTGGAGATGGCATTTGGACCTGGTTATGAAGGATGGCAAGGTTTTAGACTGGAAGACATTGGGGAAAAGTACATTCCAAGTAAAGGAAAATAATAGAGCATGGAAAGGGAATAAGAAGTGACACAAGAAAATGGGTGCAGTGCAATTGGAGTGAAACTAGAGTCAGAAGGTGGAGTTGGGCACGGTTTGAAACCAAGGTTAAAGATGAGCTCTGCAGAGCCATTGAATAAGATTGGGACAAGATCAGAGGAAGACCTTCGAAAGAGTAAAGTGGCAATGGTGCATATGATGCATGGGAAGAGAGAGGGATTTAGAATGAGGAAATGAATTAGGAAGCTATTCAGAAGAGAGGTTGTGACTGCTTGACCTGGTTAAGGCAGCAGCACTGGGGAAGGAGAGGGGAGGCCAAAGGAGAAAGATATTTGCAGACATATCATGATGAGAAAAGCCAATGCTTGCCTAGCACCTACTGTGCTATAGGTATGGTTTAAAGCCTTTATATGTATTAATTCAATTTAATCCTTACAACAATACAGAGAAGTAGACTCTGCTATGATTACCACTTTGCAGATGAGAAAACTGAAAAAAAGAAATGATGAGGAACAGTAGAGCCAGAAGTCATCACACTATGTTGACTCTTGAATAGGGGGACAAAAAGAAAGAGATCTGTTTTCCCAATTCACAAGGACAGACAGAAGTATCCCAAACAATCCTAAATCCTGAAAAGCTCACCACACATCTTCCAAGATGGCAGGTCCCCAGGCATAATTTCTAAGAGCTCAGGTCACTACTGCTCACTCTGCCCTCAAAAATGCCCGAGTAGTGCATGCGTCCTCCTTCCTCTTTCCCAGGGCCTGTTCCCAGGAGAACTCCTGTGTCTCTGCAAGTAACACTACTCTGCCAACACCCTGTAGCTCTCTGGGACCCTTGGAATTTTCCAGGTAACTCCACTGCATTTGTGACACCTTAGGTAAGACAGAATTAAATTGGTTTTCACTTTAGGTTTGGAGTGTCAGTCCAAGAGAAGGCAGCTTTAGATTAGAAAGACAGCAGATAAATGGAGCTACCCAGGATGGCCTCCCACAGTCTCACTTTGAAACAATTCAGATACTTTTCCTGGTTTGTCTCATCTGCCAAGACTTCCTGAAATTCAGATTAAGAATTTGCAGGCAATGTCCGACTTAGGCATTTTCCTCTCTCTCTGCCTCTCCAGCTCAGGGTTTTGATGAAGGGTTTCATCAGTTCTGCCCAACTTGACATTTTCTTCTTACATCTGATTAGTGAGCTATCAGGAGCTAATTTATCCAGACTGTCAGCTATTTGATACTTGACCATAAAGCCAGCAAATTCTATCAGCGTTCACATATTAACACTTCTCATCTCAGGAGACTCGGTGAGGTTGAAAACAAAGGTCACAAATGGGTTCTATTAGTGATGGGAGGGGATTAATTAAGCATTATAAATAGAATTGTCTGCTGCATTATGGAGTGGGTTTTCTTGTGTTAATTTATAAGGTTATAAATTGGGTCCTTAACCTGACTACTCTCAGGGGTTATTTAAAACAGCTGGCAGCCTACTGTACCCATAGAGACTGCAGGACAGCTTTGAATTTGGGGGTTGAAGTAATTAATTAATTATGAAAATATTAGCACAATTACTATGAGAGGAGGCTAATTATTTTGTTTGCTTAAAAAAAATAAGAAAAGACAATTGAGAAATCCACAGAATGAAATGGCAATTATCTAATTGGTTAGAGGGAAGACTTAACCCTGCAGGATTTGGGGTTTGGCAAAAACATCTTATACTACTCTCCAGAATTTCTGGGTTCAGCAAAACCTCAAGCCTATTTTGACTACTGGGTGTTTCCCCCTTCATGCTTAAGCCAGTGTGTGTTTAAAAGAAAATATGCATCCTTCTGTTTCTCATTTGTTTACACTCATCAACATATTTTTTAAGAGTTTGTTGATATCCAGAAATCTTTTTTAAGAGCATCTCTTTATAAATCTTCTTCAGACCCAGCGGCCATAGTCCAGGCCAACTGCCTTGTATCTTGGAGATTAAGCTTGACCCCAGGGAACAATTTTTAGTGAGACCTACTGGATTCTTCTGCACCAAATGCAGAAAGGAGGGCGAAGAGAGCTACTGTCTGTTTCTAGGTGTTTCTTCCTCCAATTCAAAGACCCCTTGCATCTTTTGGTCCCATCTCACCAATTTTCATGAGCAAAACTTGTTATTTCAAGATGTTTTGATTCTTTGGACAATTACCAGAATCTTGCTCCACATTCCTCGCTGCCTTGGGTAACCTGAACCTCTCATTTGCAGAGGACATGTAATTTCTTGGCAGGCTTGAAGCAGAAAACATTTTCAGAAATGCTTTTGCTGCTGCTCTTTGCAGAGATGGAAAGTGTACAGTATAGGAAGGCATCCTATAAACAGGTGCAGACGGCATCTGTTTTCCATCCACAGGCTTGAAATGGCCCCGCTTCGTGGGGTTTCCCACTGAGAGGCTGCAGTGGTCGCTGCGGTGCACAGCCTGGGTCTAGGGGCTGCCCTTCCCTCCTTCTCTTCCTACCTTGTTCCCTAACAGATTAGAAACCACTGTCCTAATTCCTCCCTACAATAGCTCGTAATAGCACACTGTTTAACTGCTGTTCATTTGATGGCAATTTTTTTTTTAAAATACAAAAGCATTCCTCCTTGCAGGGTTTGCCAGGGCTTTTCAGGAGCTGGCAGTGTATGGCTTCTGCAGAGACCAGGCTAGTGCCTCTGACAACTACCACCTCGTCTCCTACTCAGAAGAAGAAGCCAAAGGATTCAGGGAGATGCCCTGGGGCCCTTCTGTTTCCAGGAGGGAGAGTCCACCATCTGCACATTAAAACCCACTAGGTCGATAATTTATAACAATAGTGTAAACTTGATCATAACATGACGTCGCTTCAAAAGCCATCTGTTCCCAAGACGAGAAAAAACTGACTTCACAAGGAACGGGTATATGTTGCTTAGTAATTTATATTCTTTTTACCTCTTTTATTATTTTTTAGCCTACACCTCATAGTTTGAAAGCTATTTGTCTCCCACGCAAAAGGCATTGCATTACATAGTATACTTATTTTGCATGTTTAATTAATTAAAGACTGCTCTGACCATAAGCATGAGATAGCTACCGTCATTACTAGATCGAAGGGATATATTTCCATGAAGCAAAAAGATTTCTAACTTTATTTAGCCTGTTGGAGGTGGAGGGAATGTGGCCTTGACCAAAAAATTTGCAAAGGAGACGGTATACCAGAGGACATGAGCCTCAGGACATTTCTTGCATGAGGGTGAACATGTCAGTGAATCCAGCAGCTAAACACATGATGGGGATAAACTGTAAGTCCAATGAGAGTGAAAGAGTGGGAAAAGTGAAAGACCACACCACAGGAGAGCCATTCCTTCCCAGCAGTCAAGGCCTCCTCCTTTGGCCGCTCCACCCCTCTTGCTGAGTTTTCAATATCCAGCCATCTCACCGGCCATCTTGTGAACCACCTTAAATACTTTTTCAATAAGATGTTATAAAGAATAGCTTTTTTGCATTCTCCTAATTAAAAGAAAAAAAAATCTAACCCTCAAACTACACAATACAGGGTTATATAAAACAAAGAGTCAAAGTCCTCTTCACCCCTACCCCATCTCTCATCCTAACCAGAGTTCATCTCTGTTAAGAATTTGATGTATCCTTACACATTTTTCTTGATACCCACACACACATGTGTGAGCGCATATATACACAGTGTAGAGTTTTGTTAGTGTGCTCTAATACAAATATTATCACATTATTGGCTAATCCTACAACTGGACTTTTTCATCTCAATAATATTTTTGAAATTCAACAATTTATCATATATCTCTTTCTATGTCTGTCCGTTTGGCTCTTCTTCATTCTTTTTTATTGTTATATAGCATTCCAGCGATGGAGGTGAAATACTGCTCATTTTTTTAAATCTTTAGTTGTCTGCTCTCTTGGTAATAAATTTTTTTTTCAGTAGATTGTCTTATAATCATGAGTTGTTTCTTTTTTTTTTGCATATCTTCTTCAAATAATAGTGGTTTTGTCCCTTCCTAATACTTGTTTTCCTTTTCTGATCTCGCTTCATCGACTAGAATCAATGTGAATTCTAGTTCCCACAACAATGTGAATAGTAGCCGTAAGAGAAGGCATCCTTCTCTCTTACCGGTTTCTGTAGAAATGCATCTAATATTTTACCATTACGTGTGACGTTTACAGTGTAGACACCCTGTATTAGCCAAATAGGTGCCTTTGCAAATTATACCAACAATTGATTGGTCTTTATAAAGGGTATTTATTTGGGGTAGAAGCCTACAGTTACCAGGCCACAAAGCATAAGTTTCTTCCCTCACCAAAGTCCACGTGTTGGAGCAAGACAGCTGCTGATGTCTGCTAGGGCTCAGGCCTTTGGGTTCCTCTCCTGCCGGGACTGCGTTTCTATCCAGGCTTAGTGCTTCTTCCACAAGGTTAGCTGTAGACTATCAGGCGAAGGGCCCTCTCCAACATCAGAACTGCATCTCAAAAATCTGCTTCTCAAATCTTCTGCCTTGCCTTTTACACTTGAGACCACACCCACCGAGGGGTGGGGCTCAATGCCCTACTGAGGCAGCCCAGTCAATGCCCAAATCATAACCCAATCATGCCCAGATGAACAGATCAGTTTATAAGCATGATTCAATTTAT
>PVKH010036838.1:0-11502 GCA_004027955.1 Chaetophractus vellerosus | reverse complement strand
CTTTAAAATTTTTAATTTCCCTTCTTCTACCCATAGATTCATGTATGTGTCTCATGTATTCAATAAGTGTTTATTCAGTAAGCACTATGTTAGGTGCTGAAGAAAAGATATAAAGATGAAATATGCATAGTTTCTCTCCACAGTCTACATCTAATGAGGAGATAAAACTGAACATGGACTAGACTACAATAAAAGGCAGTAGTGTAGGATTACAGAGCAGAATGACTGGCAGAGAGGGTAAGTGCCACAGAAGCTCAAAGAAAAAGGAATTAGTGAGGACCTACGTATCTAGAAGGAAATTCACAGAGATGGTGGGATCTAAGCTGGATAGTATTTACATTTATAGAGGAGTAGAAAGCATTCCAGATCAGGGCACTAAAAAAGATAGAGAGATGTGCTTGACCACAGCACTTGAAGAAGACAAGGTGATGACTAACCAGGCTAAAGGAGAGGATTCATGGAAAGTAGTAGAAAGGCTAGACTGTGAAAAGCCATGCTGTGAATGTAAGACTGAAATATTTAAATTATTTTCCAATGATCAATAGGAAGTCATTGAAGATCTTTCAATAGGTAAGAGATATTACCAAAGCAGGTTTAAAGAAGATTAATTAAAAAGCCTCAGAATGAAGGTATTAAAGGGCAAGAAACTTTCCTAGGCAAAGGAACTGAGTAAAGAGGTTATTTCAATAACCCACGACACAATGAGCTCTCCATGTTAATTACTGGGATATGAGAATAGGTGGGGAATTTATTCATATATTAAAACAACAAATATTCACTAAGCACCTACAAAATGCCAGGCCCTAAACTAGATACTAGTAATACAGGTGAATCAGACAAAGTCCTGCCTACATGGAGCTTATATTCGAGTGCAGAAGATAGATGAAAAATACACACAAAAAAATTTCATATAGTGACACAACCTTTAAAAACATAAAACAGAGTAATGGTAGTGGTGATCAAAGATCTTTTGATGAGACCTGAATGAAAAGAAAGGCATGACTCTGAGAAGATCTGGAAGAAGAGCATTTCAGCCTGAAAGGGAAGTAAATGCAGAAGCCTGAGACAAAAAAAGCTTGATGTGTTTGAAGGGCAGAAGGTAGTTCAGTGTATCAAGAGGATAGATAGCAGGGAGAAAGATGAAACTTAAGTTGCAGAAGTAGATAAAGACAAGATCACGTTGGGCAATATAGACCATGTTTGGATTTCATTCTGAGATTGTAATGGGAAGACAACAGAAGGGTTTAAGTAAGAGAAAAAGTGTTCAGATGTAATCTAACGAATGTCTTTAAAATACCACCTGGTTCCACTGTATAATATAGACTCCAGGGTGAGAGAGAACAGGAAGAGAAAAGAAGCAAGAAGACTAGTTAGGAAGCTTTCTGCAGGAGTCCAGGTGAGAAATGATGGCAGCTTAATCTTGAGCTGTAGAAGCAAAAATAATGAGAATTGGTTGAATTTAGGATATAGTTTAAAGACAAAGTTGATTGGACTTGTCAATGGTTCGGATATGGAGTGTGAGAGGAAAAGAAATATTGACAATAACCTCCAATTGGGTAGATGGAGGTGTCATTAAATGAAATAGGGAAGACTACGGGAGAAACACATTTGGAGAGCAGAGAAGTTCAAGAGTTTTCCTTAGGCCTTGTTTAGTTTGATATGGACATTCAAATGGTACCACATAAACAACTGGATATGTAAGTTTGGAAAAAGTTGGTTATTCATACATCCATTTAGCCAATATTTATTAAACACTATTAGAGGTTCTGGGGATACAGTCCCTATAAAGTAGCAAATGGGGACAGAGAGAATGTGCGTGGTTCTGGGTACAATTTGAAAGAGGATAGTGAGGGAAAGCTTCACTGAGAAGGTGAGGCTTAAGCAGAGACCTCAAAGGATAGAGAGTGCAGATTATGAAAATACCTGAGGAAAGAGAGAATAGCCAGTACAAAGGCCAAAGGCAGGAATGTGTTTTATGTTTCTGTAGGAACAGCAAGGAGGCCAGTATGGTTAAGGGTTAATAAATGAGGGAGAGTAATAAAATATGTTGTCAGAGAGTCTGGATGAGGGCAGGTATAGAACATGTAGGTTCTTGCAGACCATTGCAACACAGTGGCATTTATAGTGAATGAGACAGTAAGTCATTGGAAGGTTTTGAGCAAAGAAGTGATCTGATCTGACTTACATTGATCACTTTGACTGCTATGCTGAGAACAGAATGTAGTGTAGAAGGAAGGATGTCAGTTGAAGGCCATCATAATAATGCAGGCCAAGCAATGACAGAAGCTTGGACCAGGATGAGAGCAGCAGACGTCCTGAGAAGTTTTCAGATTCTGGATATATTTTGAAGGTAAAGTCAATATTATTTCCTAATGGGTTGAAGATAGGGTGTGAGAGAAATGGAATAGTCAAAAGTGACACCAAATTTCTTGGCTTGAGCAATTGGAAAGTTGGAGTTGCCATTTACAGAGATAGGAGAAGTAAGTTTGGGGAGCTAAACTTAAAATCAGGAGTTAGGTTTTGGTGTGTTGAGTTTAAGCTGCCTTTTAAACATCTAAGTAGAGATTTCAAGTAGATAGTTGGGTATACCAATTTTGAGTTCTGGGAGAGGTTCAGCCTCTCTCAGATTCCTGAAGATAAGAATTTGGAAATCATAAGTATGCAGATTTAAGACTATGGAACTGAATGAGGTCAACTAGGGGAAAAGAGAAGAGGTACAGAACCCTGGGGTATTCCAGGTTGAGGCCCTCAAGAAGATGAGACAGCTGCTGAGTGGTCACATAAGATGAGGACAGAGATCATGGATTTAGGAAGATGAAGTTCACCAGTGACCTTGATAAACTTAACTGCAGTGCATTGAGGAGAGAAAGCAGAGACATTGAGAATAAATTATAATTATCTTCTTTTTAACAATTGAGAAAAATGATGCCTCAAAGGTATATATCTGGCTAACCCTCTTAATAGGTACTTGAGTAATACATTGATGTCATCTCCCCAAGGGAAGTGGCATATGTCAGGCCAATAGAACTCCTTCTCAGAAAAATTTTAATCTGAAATTTTTTTGAGTAAGTTAAAATGCACATTTGCAGATAAAAGCTCAGGCTTCAGCTAAGCCAGGCACAGTTCAAAGTCCTTAAATAGCCTCTCTCAATGTACCTGACCCTGGCATTTATGTGGCCCTGGCACAAATTCACAACAAAAGCAGGAACTACTGGAGAACCATTTGAAAATATTTTACCTCTTAACCTCCATCACTTCTCTCCTATTAGTATAGTCCCCACTGTAGTTCTTTAAGATACTCTTTTTTAAAAAATTTATTATATATCCCCCACTTTCTGCTTGTTCTTGCTGCATTCACTTTTGCGTTCTTCTGTGTCTGCTTGTCTTCCCCTGCTGCGGCGACCTGCTGAGTCAGCTCACCGCGCGGCAGCCTGCCTGCTCGTGGTGGTTTGCCCTGCTCGCAGGGGCTTGCCCTGCTCACGGGGGCTTGCCCTGCCTGTGGCAGCTTGCCCTGCCCGCAGCAGCTTGCCTTCTCAAGGCGGTCTGCCCGCTCGAGGAAGCCCTGGGAACTGAACCTGGGGTCTTCCATGTGGTAAACCGGCACCGTACCAATTGGGCTACAGCCAGCCCCTTTAAGATACTCTTTAGTCTTCTTCCTTGTTTTCATGAAAATGCATTTTCCTCATTCATCTCCCACTATCTCTTTGACTGCTTTGTAGTGTCCTGTAGTGGAATTAAGCTGACCTAACTTTAAACTCTAGAGCCAACATTTATCAAATATGTGACCTTGGGATAATGAAGATAATACCAATTTACCTTGGTCACAAGGATTATATGAAATAAAGTATATCAAGCATTTTCTATAATCCCTTGCACATAACAGTTGCTCTTCCCCCAAAGCATTGTTACCCTCTTCTCTTCTCTGTGAGTGTGCTTTCCCTGAATGATAACATACATCCCCGTGCATTTCTACTCATGACTCCTAAATCTCTAACTCTAGTTTCAACTCATTCTGTTGGAAGTTCCTCTTAGGTGCTCACTAGTATCTCAAAGTAAACATGTTCCAAAATTACATTCCTGGGGAAGCAGATGTGGCTCAAGAAATTGAGCTCCCGGCTGCCATATCAGAGGTCCAGGATTCAATTCCTGGGGCCTCCTGGTGAAAAGCAAGCTGGCCCAAGCAGAGAGTTGGCCCACATGGAGAGCTGGCCCATCCAGACAGCTGGCACAGCAAGATGACACAACAACAAAAAAGACACAGAAGAGGGACGATAAGAGACACAGCACAACAGGGAGCTAAAGTGGCACAAGAGATTGAGCAGCCTCTCTCCACTCCAGAAGGTCCTAGGATTGGTTCATGGTGCCACCTAAAGAGAAGACAAACAGACACAGAAGAACACACAGAGACAGCAAGCGCAAAACAACAGCGGTGGCGGTGGGAGAAATAAATAAATCTTAAAAAAAAAAAATTACATTCCTATCCTTCCCTGACCTTAAACTTAGTTCATTCTGCCTTACTATTTTTAATTTGTTCATGAAGCCCAAGTCCCTTTACTTCCTTCTCTGATCACCTGCAAGTCCTACATATTTTATCTAAGGGTCTCTTGACGTTATTACGTCTTTTATGTTCTCACTAATATCATCTCATACTCTTTATACTTTTCTCATGATTCCATATCCTGTTATTTGTGTCCAGCCTTTATAATCTATCCACTGCTGTCCTAAAACACAGCACTGATCATGTCTTCTTACCCATAAGCTCAAAAACCTTCATGCGGGGAGTGGATATGGCTCAGGCAGGTGGGTGCCCACCTCCCACATGGAATGTCCCAGGTTCGGTTCCCAGTGCCTCCTAAAGAAGATAAACAGGGGCCAGCTGTAGCCTAATCGGTAGAGCGCCGGTTTACCATGTGGGAGGCCCCGGGTTGGGTTCCTGGGGCCTCCTCGAGCGGGCAGACCGCCTTGAGAAGGCAAGCTGTCATGGCAGGGCAAAGCCACCATAGGCAGGGCAAAGCTGCCACAGGCAGGGCAAGCCCCCGTGAGCAGGCAAGGCCGCTGCGCGGTGAGCTGACTCAGCGGGTCGCCGCAACAGGGGGGAGACAAGCAGACACAGAAGAACAAAAAAAAAAAAAAAAAAAATCAACACAGCAAGAACAAGCAGAAAGGGGGGGATATATAATAATAATAATAATAAAAGAAGATAAACAAAAACAAGCAGACATCAAGCAAAAACAATGAGCAGACAATGAGAATGAGCAGACAATGAGCAAAAGAAAAAAACAATGAGCAAACAATGAGCAGACAGCGAACAAAAACAAACAAGCAGGGAACAGATGTGGCTCAAGCAGTTGGGTGCCCGCCTCCCACATGGGAGGTGCCGGGCTCGGTTCCCAGTGCCTCCTGAAGAATAAACAAACAGACAACTACCAGACAATGAGCAAAAACAATGAGCAAAACAGACAAGAAAGCCATGGGTGGGGGGAAACTTCATGGCCTCCCACAGGCGACTGAATAAAGTCTGGGTATCATCAGTTATATGTCAAGATTCTTTGATTTGAATCCAAACTACATGTTCATCTTTATCTTTCATTATTTAAGTTTATTCAAATTGGCCTACACATGATTCTCTATATGTGGCCCAGATTTTCCTGCATCTATGCTCTTGTTCACATTGTTCCTTCCAAGGGTAAAGGGCTTCTCTATCTCAGCTTCAAAGCCCAGCTCAAATCCCTTAAACTTCTGCATGAAGGCTCTCTCTAAATAGAGAAGCCTGCACCTACAGTTTAGGTGCATTATTCTGTTCTTTTCCTTCATTTCTCAATAAACTCTGTTCTTTTCTCCCATTCTGTTCTCTTCTCCCACTTCTCAATAAACTACTAAACTACTTGCCTAACTAAACAGGCATCCTCTTAAATTCTTTTATGTAATATAGCCAAGAACCTAGAGGAATCCATCATCCCCTGACTTTACTCCCACCTAAACAAAAACAGAGTACAAAGACTACCTGCATAAGCTCAGGTATAAACAAATGCAGGCTAAATGTCTAGGAGTCCAAAATGGCTGAAAGACCCTGGAAGAAAAGCAGCCGAGGCTCAGTAGAGGTTGGAAGGAGGAGGGGAGCTGGTCTTTTAACATTTGATGGGAGGGCATCTCAGCTGGAGGGAATGATGTGCAAAGGCCCTGAGACAGCCTGTTCTGTGGTCTGCCAGGGAAGACATAGAGGTGACAGGACATGACAAGCTGGGGATCTTGGACTGAGGGTACTTGGGAGCCATGCAGAGCTGAGAGCAGGGGAGGGGCAGTGAAGCAGGCTAAATAGAGAATCAATAGACGGATCTGGAACCTGGCAGAAAAAACACCACTATTAACATGTGTTCTTCAATACCCCCAAGATGGCTGCTGGAAGACCCTCATGAGATTCTCCCACTCAGAACAAGATTTCTTCTGGAAGCCAGAAGAAGCCCCGGATATTCTCCAGGTGCCTTATCATTGGGCCCTCCTGGGGGATTGATGGGTGAGATAATCAATCAAAACAGCAAACAAGTGGAACTCCTCCCATGCCATTAGCAAAGGGGTAGAATAATTAATGGTTCAAAAAGCAGGCGCAAAGGCCAAACGGGCTCTCTCTTGCCTTTTGACCCTTATTCTTGCCTTCTGCGCCCTGCTCTCACCATGTCCCCCCACCCCACCCCACCCCGCATGGATCAACATGCAAGTAAAATCTGGGCATTTATAATCTATAATGGGCAGTTGTAGTCTGTAAATCAGCCTACTTTATCACTCTTTAGCCCCTTTCTCTCTCTGGGACCCATGTTCTGTTATTTTCTCCCATTTCTCTTCCCTCCCTACCTTAATAAATTACTGGTCTAATAAAAACAAAACAAAACAACAACAAAAAACTTTTGTATGAGGTTTCTCTGCTCCACCTGATCCAGATATAATTTCTCCCTTCTCCTGTACTACTTTGTTGGTACAGTTCTTCTAAAACTAATCATTTTTCATCCTTGTGTTGTAAATGTTTTTGTATTTTATCTCCTCTATCAGACTGGTAAGTGGGACCATGTCTAATTCATTTTTGTATCTTCTATACTCCTAGCACATGATCTGGCTTCTAGGTAGGGGACTGGTAAATAATACAAAGTCAAATAAAGAATGAAGACAAACAGTAGGTAAGTTTATTAAGAATATTAGTCCAAACAAAACCTTTCTTAAAAATATATGTTCATAAGATGTCTCCTGCTAATAGCTTCATCAAGATAATTGCTATAAAGAATACAAACACTTTATCTGGTGATGTTTAAAATCAGCTTGAGATCTGCATATCTCTGCACTGAAATCAGTTCAGACATATTCCCTTAGCTGTCCTACTTCATTAGATAAAAATATGGCAGTCAAAAGTAGGGAGCTTCTGTGACTGTTAACTGCATCCATGACAGGGGCTCACGAGGGGAGGCAAGCAAAAAAACACTTGAGGAGGAGAAGTATAATGGTCCGTACTGGGCTGCAGCCGTGCGGCAGAAAATCATCAGCCTTCTGGCTGACTCACTGGTTTTTATTAGCACAGATGATCTCATTTTTGGGTAACATATTGATATAATGTTGAGAATAACATGTTGATCATACTATGTTATTATTCCTCAAATGTCCTCGGCCCCAGGATTATTTAGAGAACATTTGCTGCAAGCTAGTTCTATCAACTACTTTTGGACACAGGCTCAAGGATAACATGGGAACTGCGGCCGCCTCACTGGCGCCAGCAGCCAGCTACCTGCAGCTGACTGGGGCCAAGGCCATCACCCCAATTAACCATCCTCACACTAACATAATCCCAAATCCTAAACTGTGAGGGATTTTCTGGACCCCACATGTCACTTCTTTGCTGGTGGTCTATGCTCCACGATGCCACTTCATGACAGAAGGCAGAACATTTCTAATGTCACCAGGTCAAAAAGCTGTGGGAATTTAAGTCACTCCACCATGAGGCTCCCTGTCCCTAGGTATCCCCAGGAAACTCTGGCTTTGGGAATGAACTAGGAACATCCTAGATCACAGTGCTAACTGGAGTTAGCCAATGGCTTTTCACATCATATAGTGTTTTACTGGGTCTAAGAAGCAGCACAGAGGGCCCAAACTGAAGCTACCTAAATTAAACTCCGGTAAAAATAATCTCTTTCAGAATTGCCTTTCCTTCCTACCAGGAATTTCTGGGCTAAGGCCATCTTAAATCTTGGATGGTCTCTCAGGGACATTCTGAGCCTGGAAATTGCAGAATTTCAAAGTTGAAAGGGACCTCAGAGAGATCCCTGCTCAGAGCAGTCATTGCCTATGTTTTGCAATCCTGGCAGTCTTGCTGCAATACTTAAGAACTCACTGTCTCTCAAGATGGCCTCTCCATTTTCAGACAGCTCTATTTATAAATTCCTTTATTCATTCAATTTCTCCTGACTCCTATAAGCCCTGGAGGCAAGCAAGGGCCAACAATGAGGCATGCCCAAGTTTTCTCTTTACATTTTCCCAGCCAGTGAGCACCGAGATCAAGCACCTAGAACTTGAATATGCTACTGTGGCAGTTTGAGATTATTTTTGTGAATCCCAAAAATAAAAAGATTATATTTGTAAACTAATCTATTCCTCTGAGTGTGATACCCTTTGAATGCATTAGATTCAGCTGACATGTCTTGATTAAATTATCTGTTAAGATTAGGGCTTTGATTCAACCACGTCAGAAGGGAATGACTTAGATTGAGTCCCCACTCCCTTGGGGGCTGATATAAACAGACACTCACTCAAGAAGACACATGAAAGCTGAAAGAGCTCTGTCATCTTTGATTCTGGGGCCCCAGGGAGAGATGAGCCATTTGCCTGATGGTTTGCAGCTGGGGAGAGCAGAGCAGCTGAGCAGCTGAGAAGGCCCAGAAAGAAAGGAGCCCTGTGTTTCCAGAGACTGATAAAGGAAGCCCTGAGAGACCAGGCAGAAATTTCAAAATGTGGCAACTGACTTTAGTGAGAAACCAATTTTGAGTTGCACTCTTTAGGGCCTTCTAACTGTAAGCTTCAACCCCAAATAAATACTCTTTATAAAAGCCAACAGATTTCTGGTTCTTTGCATCAGCACCCCTTTGGCTAACTAATACAGCTACTTTGAATAGTATCCTCTACCCATCATCATCACCTTCCATCATGTGGTAATGGATATGATTACTGGAATTAGGTACTAGACCCCATGTCCTGAGCCCTAAAATCTGAAGACACATCAACCTACTACATGGGCAGTAGCCAATTAAATGAATTGCGATCACTTTACTCTTTTCTCAGCACTGGTCTAGGATGTCTTAGCTGCTTCTTGCCATAATTCTTAAATCGTATCCAACCTCAGACAGTTTTATAAATTTCCCTTTCCCAGTTTATGTCTCAGAGATTTCCAATTACCCTACTGACATTCACCCTACGTACTTCAATTCCAGTCCACCAAATCCAAATCACAGTGCTAGCCCAAAGGTTGGGCGTACCCAGGCAAATCTGTCTAAAGCAAGGGTAACAGTTCTGCTCGTTTCAGTTCTGATAAGTGGGCATGATTGTTCATTTCTCTAAGGCCTTCTCAGCAACTCCAATCTTACAGAGAAGCCTGTGACACTCCCTGAATTTAAGTAACTCCTGATGGTCTTCCTCTGAGTCATGCTTAATAGTCAGTTGCATGGTTGTTCTCAAGAGGCTGTGTAGTGCTTGATAGGGAATCTGCAGGGCCCAAAAAGGACATAAATAGTAGAATTTGGGGGCCAGATTTTAAACAAAACCACCCACCCCCACACACTCACTTCCTTAAAAGGAATTATGGGGATAAAAGGCACAATAATGGACATTAAAAATACACTAGAAGCATAGAACAGCAGATTTGAATGGCAGAAGAAAGAATCAGTGGACAGGACAACTGAAACCATACAGTCAGAAGAGCAGATAGAGGAAAGAATAGAAAAAATTGGGTAGTGTCTCAGGGATTTGAGTGACAGCATGAAGTGTACAGACATATGCATCATGGGTGTCCCAAAAGGAGAAAAGAAGAAAAAAGAAGCAGAAAGAATATCTGAGAAAATAATTGATGAAAATTTCCCAACTCTTATGAAAGACATAAATATATATGTCCAAAAAGCACAATATACTCCAAACAGAATAAACCCTAATAGACCTACTCTGAGACATATACTAATCAGATTGTCAAATGCCAAAGATAAAGAGAGAATTCTGAAAGCAGTGACAGAAAAGCAATAGCAAGTAAAAGAATCAAATATCTAGGAATAAATTTAAGGATGTAAAGGACTTGTACACAGAATACTACAAAACATTGCTAGAAGAAATCAAAGAAGATCTAAATAAATTAAAGGACATTCCATGTTCATGGATTGGAAGACTAAATATCATTAAGATGTCAATTCTACCCAAATTGGTTTACAGATTTAATGCAATCCCAATAAATACTCCAACAGCATTTTTTTTGCAAAAATGGAAAAGACAATTATCAGATTTATTTGGAAGGGTAAGGGGCCCTGACCAGCCAAAAACATCTTGAAAAAGAAGAACGAAATTGGAGTATTCACAGTACTTGACTTTAAAGTATATTACAAAGCTACAGTGGTCAATACAGCATGGTATTGGCACAAGGATAGATGATCAATAGAACCAAATTGAGAGTTCAGAAATAGACCTGTACCTCTATGGCCAATTGATATTTGACAAGGCTGCCAAGTCTACTCAACTGGGACAGAATAGTCTCTTCAACGAATGGTGCTGGGAGAACTGGTTATCCATATCCAAAAGAATGAAAGAGGACCCTCATCTCACACCCTATGCAAAGATTAACTCAAGATGGATCAAAGACCTAAATATAAGAGCCAGGAACATAACATTCCTAAAAGAAAAAGTAGAGAAGCATCTTCGAGATCTTATGGTAGGCAATTGTTTCATAAACTTTACAACCAAAGCACAAGCAATGAAAGAAAAATTAGACAAATGAGACCTCCTCAAAATTAAAAGCTGTAGGGCCCGGCTAGATAGCTCAGTGGATAAGAGCGCGCTGGGGTCCCACATGGGGGGCCCCGAGTTTGGTTCCCGGGGACCTCTCCGAGCGGGCAGACGGCCTTGAGAAAGGCAAGCCGCTGTGGGCGGGGCAGAGCCGCCGTGGGCAAGGCAAAAAGCCGCCACGGGCAGGGCGGAGCCCCCATGGGCATGGCAAAGTCACCCGTGAAAAGCGGAGCTGCCGCCTGTGAACTGTGGAAGCCAAGCAGCCCGCAAAAAACATGGAGGACTGCTGCCCGCAAAACATGGAGCGGAGCCACCCGTGAAAACGGAACGGAGCCACCCTCGAACGGAGCGAGCCGCCGCCGCGGAGGGCCGACTCGGCGTATCACTGCAGGGACGGGGGGAGACAAGAAGCAGACATAGAAAGACACAGAAGAATGGACACACAGCGGGAGCGGGCAGAAAGGGGGGGGGGATATGTAATAAATA